>JAOTQR010134245.1:0-21535 GCA_025774065.1 Solanum ossicruentum | reverse complement strand
TTTGGCATCTTTCTTCTTTTTAAAAGTGAGTCAAAAAGCCCCTTTGCACCACCTGATTTTATGCCCTTTCCCCACACATTTTTGACAACTTTTTAGTGATTAAATGACCCTTATAACCCTCCCCCCCGCCCCCCCAAAAAAATATCAGTATAAATAACCCCCTCTACTTAGTCCATCACTCTTCTAAGAAACAAAATCCCCTAATCAACATTGTCTCTCAAAACTCTCTCAACACTTAGGCTAAGTATTCTTCAAGATCTTCACAAGTCTCTTCATCTTCTCAAGGCTTATCAAGCAATGTATGTGGGTTTGATTGTTGATTTTCTTTCAACCAAGAAGTCCTCTTTGAAAAACTAAATTTATAATTACGAATTTTCTATCTTTGATTTATGTATAGTTGCATACTAATTGATATTTTCTTAATCTGTGGTTATTCATATAGTTTATGATTATTTATGAATATTTATCAAGGCTTTACATAATTTAATTCAAGCATTTCAGATTTGCATTATTTAAGCTAACCTATATTTTCAAGTTCTAGATCCACAAATGAGTTATTATGATTTTTTTCCTAAATGTTCATATGCTTATTGTAACTTTGTATATAAAACTTGTGATTTTAAGGTTCAGTCCCCAATATGATTTAAGTTGAGTTATGAACTTTGGTTATTTGGCTTTCATGGCATAATATGAACTTATGATTTCAGACAAGAATAAGTAAATACAAGTATGAAATGATGTTAGGTGACTTAAGACCTATTCAGTTTCATTTTGAATCTTTATTAGGGAGCTATTCTAAGTACAAGTTACAATATGATTTATTTTACAAGTTATGACTTTCCCATCTAAATTAAGTTTTGATTATTTCTAATATGCACTGTCCATTTCCGTGGAATTTTGACTTAGCACCGAATGAGTCAGGAGTGGGACTCGACCTTAAGGGGTCTTATATAAAGCTTCTAATCTCATAATTACGTGCCATCGTAGGATATTTTGATTATGCCTTTTTAGGCTTTTGGACTAGTGGATCCATTTAGTTTTTCCATTTCTCGAGTTATACCTTGGCAAGTTGGTTCACTCTTTGGCCGATGTGGAGTATGACATTGGTATTCAATATTATAGCTCATATGATTTTATCGGTTATGGTCTTATTCCAACACTTATTTGCTTATGTGCTTCTCTCATTTTCATGGCATTACTTTACACTTTACTTTGGAATTAAATATATTGTTTAGGGTTTGAGTTTGTCATATTGGATAAGTATTCTTTGTCATTATATTTATTTGTTGCATTGCATACCCGCATACTTAGTACATTCTAAAGTACTAACCTCATTTTTGCCTACATGCTATAATCATATAGGGACAGGTGATCTACTTCATCTTCCTCCATGTTAGTAGATTGCTCGTGAAGACTTTGAGCTTTGGTGAGTTCCCATTCATCGGGAACAGAACCTTTATCTTCAAGCTTTGCCTTTGTTATTCATATATTTGATGTACTTTCATTTTGACTTAGTATTGAGGAGCCTAGACTTGTATTCTTGGCTCTAATTATTTTCATTGTTTAGAGGTGTGTCTGGATTATTGCTACACTTGGTATGTATCAAACTATTTAACTTATGCTTCGGCTTATGGTTACAAGTTGTCGCGTAGTACCATTCCCCATATTTCATTGCCATCTATTTGCCATTTACCATTTAAACCTATAATGTGGAATTATGATTTAAGAGGCTTGTTTGGGGGCCTTCGGGTTCTCATTTGCCGTGTCACACCTAGGCCCTAGGTTTGGGTCGTGAAAATTTTAAATGAGGGTTATCTTTGTGATTAGCTTGGTTTAGTTACATGATTGTTGAGGTGGTCTTGCAAGGGCGGTTGGTTTATCCTTGGTATAATATTTTGGGGGCAACGTTATGTGAAGTTACGACTAAAAATTAAGTGTGGTTTGCGTTTGAAATTATTCGAAATGAAGGTATATGTAAAAGTTGCGCAATTGATTAGTTTGGGAGTAATTCTTTTGCCATTATTGCATGGCTTGCATGGGCCGCCTTTGGCATGCCCTTAGCACGACCTGAGGCCATACCATACCATGTCATAATACCATAGGAAAGGATAATTCTGCCATACCTAGGTCCCATGCCCACTCCCTTGTGTTTGGCATCTTTCTTCTTTTTAAAAGTGAGTCAAAAAGCCCCTTTGCACCACATGATTTTATGCCCTTTTCCCCATGCATTTTTTTACCACTTTTTAGTGATTAAATGACCCTTATAAACCCCCCAAAATCAGTATAAATAGCCTCCTCTACTTAGTCTCTACATCACTCTTCCAAGAAACAAAATCCCCTAATCTATATAGCTCTCTGAAACCTCTCTCAACACTTAGGCTAAGTATTGTTCAAGATCTCCACCAAGTCTCTTCATCTTCTCAAGACTAATCAATTAAGATTTGTGGGATTGATTCTTGATTTCCTTTCAACCTAGAAGTCCTCTTCGAAGAAAAACTAAATTTAGAATTACGAATTTTCAATCTTTGATTTAGGTATAATTGCAGACTAAATGATATTTGCTTAATTTATGATTATTAATATATTTTATGATTATTTATGAATATTTTTCAAGTCTTTACATAATTTAATTCAAGCATTTCAGATTTGCATTATTTAAGCTAATCTATATTTTCAAGTCAGATCCATAAATGAGTTATTATGATTTTATCCTAAAATGTCCCTATGATTATTGTAACTTTATTTGAATATAAGACTTGTGATTTTAAGGTTATTGAACTAGTTCCTAACGTAATTTAAGTTGCATTATGAACTTCGGATATTTGGCTTTCATGGCATAATATGAACTTATGATTATGGACAAGAAAAAGTAAATACAAGAATGAAATGATGATATTAGGTGACTTAAGACCCATTCAGTTTCATTTTGAATCTTTATTAAGGAGCTATTATTCTAAGTACAAATTTGAATATGATTTATTTTATAAGTTATGACTTTTTGAACTAAATTAAGATTTGATTATTTCTAATATGCATTGTCCGTTTCCGTGAGATTTTGACTTAGCACCGAATGAGGTAGGAGTAGGACTCGACCTAAGGGGTCTTAATACAAAATGGATTGGGTTGTGTTTTAATGCAAAATGGTAAGGTCATAGCTTATGCTTCTAGACAACTGAAAGTGCTCCAATCATCCAACTCATGACCTTGAATTGGCTGTGGTAGTGTTTGCTCTAAAAATTTGGCATCACTGTCTCTATGGGGTTCACGTGGATTTATTTACCGATTATAGGAGCTTGTAGTATGTGTTTACTCAAAGGGACTTGAATTTAAGGCAACCGAGGTGGCTTGAACTTCTCAAAGACTATGATATGAGTATCCACTACCATCCGGATAAGGCCAATGTGGTGGTCGGTGCTTTGAGTAGAATAACCATGAGTAGTATGATTTATGTTGATGGTGAAAAGAAAGAGTTCGCAAAGGAAGTCCATCAACTGGCTATTGGGTGTTAGGTTGGAAGGTACCAATGATGATGGCATATTTGTTCATGATGGGTCTCAATCTTCTTTGGCTGTTGATGAGAATTCAAAGAAAGACTTTGACCCTACTTTGATTGAAATAAAGAAATTAGTTGAACAAAAGAACGTGGAGGTTTCCTCACAAGAGGGAGATGGTGTCCGTAGATACCAAGGCCGGTTGTGTGTGCCAGATGTAGATGTGTTGAGAACCTTGATCTTACAAGAGGCTCATAATTCATCTTATTCTATTCATCCGGGTAGCACCAAAATGTATCGGGATTTGAAAGAAGTCTATTGGCGGGGTAATATCAAAAATGACATACCCATGTATGTGGCCGAGTTTCCAAATTATCAGCAAGTGAAAACTAAGCATCAAAGGCCCGGTGGGCTAGCTCAAGACATTGAAATTCCAACTTGGAAGTGGGAGGAAATCAATATGTACTTCATTTTTGGATTGCCTCGGACTCGGAAACAATATGATTCAATATGGGTGATTGCGGATCGTATGACCAAATCTGCTCATTTCTTGTCGGTTAAGGCTTCGTATAGTCTGAATATTATGTTAAGTTATATATTCATGAGTTAGCCTGGTTACATGGTGTTCCTTTGTCAATATCATATTGTGGCCCTCAATTCACTTCTCATTTTTGGAATGCATTTCAACGAGGTTTGGGTACCAAAGCTAAGCTGAGTACCGCATTTCATCCTCAAACAGATGGTCAAGTGGAAATGACCATTCAAACATATGTTGAGAGCATGTGTCCTGGAATATAAAGGTGATTGGGATGATTATTTACCTCTTATTGAGTTTGCATATAACAACAGTTATCATTCTAGCATCGAGATGGGCCGTTTGAAGCCCTTTATGGTAGGCGATGTAGATCACCGATTGGCTGGTTTGAGGTAGGTGAAATGGCATTATTAGGCCGGATTTACCCTTGGAGGCTATGGAGAAAGTGAGGATGAGAAGAGATAGATTGAAAACGGCTCAAAGCTAACAAAAACATATTCGGATATGAGGAGGAGAGATCTTGAATTTGATGTGGGAGATTGGGTGTATCTCAAAGTTTCACCTATGAAGGGTGTTGTTCATTTTGGCAAAAAGGGCAAGTTGAGCCCAAGATTGTGGGTCCTACAAAATTTTAAGAAGGGTTGGAAAGGTAGCTTATGAGCTTGAGTTGCCTAATGAGATGGAGTTGGTTCACCCTATTTTTCATGTATCTATGTTAAGGAAGTGCATTAGTGACGCAAGTTCTATAGTTCCATTGGATGTTGTGAATGTAGGAGAAAATTTGACTTGTGAAGAAGTACTGGTACAAATTTTGGATTGACAAGTCAAGGGAATGCTCCTTCACGCTCATAGAACCTTGTTTAGGATTCACACTCTCCTTCATCTTTGCCCCTCTCAATTCAATATGGAAGAATCGATTGAGGAAGGCGGCCTTAAATTCCTCCCATGGGATGGGATCATTGTTCTCCCTCTCTAGCTTCAATTGAGTAAACCAAATTTGTGCAACACCGTTGAGTTGGTAGACTGCAGGTTCTGCCTTATCCTCCGAACTCACGCCCATATTAGCAAGCATTTTATATATCTCATCACTAAATTCTTGGGGGTCCTCTTCTATTTTAGAGCCATAAAACTCTGGAGGATTCATCCTTGTAAAGTCCCTCACTCTTGAAACCGGGGTGGGAGTATAAAGAGCTTGGGCTCCTTTGTTCAATTGGTTGGTCATGGCTTGGGCCAACATGGAAATGACATTTTGGTATTCGGCATATGTGACCCCTTCTTCTAGGGGACCTTGAGGAATCAGAGGGGCAGGACCTCCTGGGGAGTGGGTGCTCTTTGTGTCATTCTCCTTGGTTGTGGCATTATCCAAAAGAGTAAAAGACCACCCATCAGGGAAGGAAACCTTATTTTAAATCTAAAGCAACACATAGATGATGAAGAAGTGAATCATTTCCTAAAATGCCTCATAGCCTCTTATTCATAGTTGTGGTGCACTTCACAATTATGAACAAGACTCTACTTGATGTGGTGTGTTGGATTTCCATGGACCATTAACAAACCTAGTCTTGTGATGGCAAGCTTGTCAAGACCCAAGCCTAGATGTGACACGACGAATGGGAAACCCGAAGGAAATCCAAACTTGTCTTAGCATATCATTTGAACATCCTACATCTTTAGTTGCGGAAGCATAATTAAAGAACATGCAAAAATTTAAAAGGAATTGGGACTTTAAGCTTAAGCTATGAGGTTGTTATAGGGAAGAGGATTTTCATGAATCACATAATAAGTAAAGTCTAACGGGCAGGTATGTATGACTCATGCTAGATGTTTTAGGGACTTGGGACATCCATCTCATCACTAACATACAACAAGCATGAGGGGAATAAAGAGACTAAGGGGAGTCTTTCATAACTATGTAAACATAATGGGAGTCAAGTTGAATACATAAATATGTATATCCAACAACACCTGTAATACGAATGGAAAGGGGCCAAGACATCTCCTAGGCTCACCTTAAAAAATAAGTATCCAAAAATAGACAATTCTTAACAAAAGCATGAATGTAAGGTGGATATTATCCCTGGAGTGGAGGACCTACCAATAGTACTCTTCAAAATATCCGTCAAGCCACATGGAGGAGGAAGATAAATAGAAGTTCCAATCCATACATGGTTAGATTATCTAGGCAAAGAAGTACGCATTAGTACTTGGAATGTACTAAGTACGCAGGGTGCAACGTAACAATGACATAATTCATAATTAACATGATGCTTAAGTATGATCAATAGATATAAGACTAATATGACATGGATGATCAATGCTTGAGCTAAAACATGCATGTAGATAGTCAAACTTGCATAAGATAACATACATACATATATGACCAGGCGAGCTACTACTTCAAATCCTGATGTTTGTCTCCTCAATAGAAGAGGAGTGGTCTACTTGCCAAGGTTACCAAACTTAACCCCAGATAGTGGGTAACTTGTCCTAGTTGGATCCATTAGTAAAGACCATTTAGGGAAATAATATAAATCTATGTCGGCACATCGTTAAGATACCAAGATTTTATATAAGGACCCCTTGGGTCGAGCATCCACCTTAAGCCTCTTTCGGTGCTAAGTCTAATCCCTTGGAATACTTGACATAATAATAAATTTAATCATAGATTGAATGACTTGTAAAAATATGATAACATAGTAAAAGTAGCTCATTCATGTAGTTGACCCCTACAGGTGAGCATAAGCCTTATAATAGAGGGTACAACAGTTCATAGACTTGACCTCTTCTAGTACGCATTGCATTACACATGAGGATAGGACTTGTAATATGCTTGACCCTTTCTATTGAGCTTTAGTTTGTACATGAGGATAAAATAGTTATCATGCGTCACTTCATGCAGACATTATTCGGTCATAAGAGGGTAGAATATAGTATTTAGGGCTCAACATTTTACATACAAATCATAGGAACTTTTCACGAGTTCAATGCATGCTTAGAAGCCTATAATATATCATATCATGCTTGTCTTGCAAAATATGCAATAGTTTTCATCATCATAAGAATCCTTGTCATGTAAAACCTGGTGGTTATATATAAATATGCTTAAAATCATGCAATTCAAGAGTATAACACAAGAGAAGTAAAATCAATTCATTTAAAAATCATTCCATTCAACCAACCAACATTGTAGTTGAAAACCCAATTTGGGTGTCATGGAATCCATCTTAAAAATTCATTTCATAGTTTAAGAATTCACATCATAAATCAACTAATGAAATAAGCCTTCAATAGATACTCATGCTTTATCAATCAATACTTGAAAAAAAAATTCAAAATCAAATTATGTTTATAATGCATAATAAAGTTTACCCATAAAGTATTCAACCTTAAAAATTTTAATGCCCCAAAAATATGCTTCGCGATGCCCCATAATCATAATTTCCGTATAACTCAAAATTCATGCATTATCTCTAAAATTCGACTTCATCTTCGCGATTAGGGAGTAAAATTGAGTGGGAAATGAGTATAACCCAAATTTTAGAAGACCCATAGCAAAAAATTAACTTTTGCTAATTTTTGATTTCTAGTGGCTATCCGCACCCAGGCTCGACGCGCCTGATTGGCATAGGAATTTTGATGACTTTGGGCTATTTTCAATCTTTCTCTTATCAACCTTACCTTCTCCATGGCCTCAATAACCAGATCCGGACCTAACAAAGCCATCTCCACTACCTCAAACCAGCAAACCAGGGACCTACAACGTCTACCTTAGAAAGCCTCAAAAGGAACCATACCAATGCTAGAATGATAGCTATTGTTGTAAGCAAACTCAATGAGTCGAAGATCATCCCAACTACCCTTAAATTCTAATACACATGCTCTAAGCATATCCTCAAGAGTTTGGATAGTTCTTTCGGCTTGGCCATCCATTTGAGGGTGAAAGGCCGTTCTAACCTTTACCTTGGTACGAAGACCCCCTTAGAAGGACCTCCAAAAGTGAGAAGTGAATTAATCAACACGATCTGATATGATAGACAAGGGAACCCCATGCAACCTAACCAATTCATGAATGTACAACTTAGCATAATCTTCGGCACCATTGGTAGTCTTAACCAATAGGAAATGAGCTGACTTTCTCATCCTATCAACCACAACCCAAATGGAGTTAAAATGCTTTCTAGTCTTAGGAAACCTAACCACAAATTCCATGTTATTTTCATCCCACTTCCAAGTAGGAATCTCTATATCTTGGGCTAGGCCACCTGCCCTTTGATGTTCGGCTTTGATTTGTTAGCAATTATGACACCCGGATACAAATTTAGTGTCACGGCCCAAACCTAAGGGCTAGGTGTGACATGGCTCATGAAAACCTGAAGGGCCCCAAACAAGCCTCTTAAATAATAATTGCACATTATACATTTAATTGTAAATGGTAAATAGATGACAATGAAATGTGGGGAATGGGACTAAGGGACAACTTGTAACCATAAGCGGAAGCATAAGTTAAATAGTTTAAAGCATACGAAGTGTAGCAATAGTCCAGACACACCTCTAAACAATGAGAATAAACAGAGCCAAGAATACAAGTCTAGGCTCCTAAATACTAAGTTAAAATGAAAGTACATCAAATATCTGAAAAACAAAGGCAAAGCTTGAAGATAAGGGTTATGTTCCTGATGAATAGGAACTTACCAAGCTGAAAGTCTTCACGAGCAATCTAGCCACGCGGAGGAGGATGAGGTAGATCGCCTGTCCCTACATGATTATAGTGTTTAGGTAAAAATACGGTTAGTACTTTGGAATGAACTAACTATCCGGGTATGCAATACAACAAGTAATATAATGACACAAAATACTTACCCAATATAACAAACTTCAAGCATAAACAATATATTCAGTTCCAAAGTAAAGCGTAAAGTAATGCCACGAAAATGCATAGAGAAGCACATAAGCAAATAAGTGTGGGAATAAGACTATAACTGACAAAACTATATGAGCTATAATATGGAATACCGATGTCATTCTCCACACTGGCCAAAGAGTGAGTCAACTTGCCATGGTATAACTCCAGAACGAAAATACTAAATGGATACTAAAAAGGCATAATCAAAACATCCTACAGTGGCACGTAGTTATGAGATTAGAAGCTTTATATAAGACCCCTTAGGTCGAGTACCACTCCTAACTCATTCGATGCTAAGTCAAAATCCCACGGAAATGGACAATGCATATTAAAAATAATCAAAACTTAATTTAGTTCAGAAAGTCATAACTTGTGAAATAAATCATATTCAAACTTGTACCTAGAATAGCTCCTTAACAAAGATTCAAAATAAAACTGAATGGTTCTTAAGTCACCCAATATCATTTCATACTTGTATTTATTGTCCGAAATCATAAGTTCATACTATGCCATGAAAACCAAATATCCAAAGTTCATAAATCAACTTAAATCACGTTGGAGACTAGTTCAATAACCTTAAAATCACAAATTTTATACTCAAACAAAGTCACAATAATCATAGGAATATTTTAGGATAAAATCATGATAACTCATTTGTGGATCTAAGACTTGAAATTATAGGTTAGCTTAAATAATGCAAATCTAAAATGCCTGAATTAAATTATGTAAAAGTCTTGATAAATATTCATAAATAATTATAAAATATATGAATAACCATAGATAAAGCAAATATGAATTAGTATGCAATTATACAAAAATTAAAGATTGAAAATTCGTAATTCTAAATTAAGTTTTTCGAAGAGGACTTCTTGGTTGAAAGAAATCAAGAATCAAACCCACATATACTTGATTAGCCTTGAGAAGATGAGAGACTTGGGGGGAGATCTTGAAGAATTCTTAGCCTAAGTGTTGACAGAGTTTTGGGAAAGCAATGTAGATTAGGGGATGTTGTTTCTTTGAAGAGCGATGTAGAGACTAAGTAGAGGGGGGGTTATTTATACTAATTTTGGGGGGTTATAAGGGTCATTTAATCACAAAAAGTGGTAAAAAACGTGTGGGGGAAAGGTCATTAAATCAGGTGGTGCAAAGGGGCTTTTTGACTTACATTTAAAAAGAAGAAAGATGCCAAACACAAGGGAGTGGGCATGGGACCTAGGTATGACAACATTATCCTTTCCCATGGTGCTATGGCATGGTATGGCATGGCCTCAAGTCGTGCTAAGGGCATGTCAAAGGCTGCCCATGCAAGCCATCCAGCAATGGCAAAAGAATTATTCCCAAACAAGCCTGCAACCTTCACATATACCTTCGTTTTGAATAATTCCAAACGCAAACAAAACTTCATTTTTAGTCTTAACTTCACATAACATTGCCCCCAATATATTACACCAAGGATAAACCAACCGCCCTTCCAAGACCACCTCAACAATCACATAACTAAACCAAGCTAATCGCTAAGATAACTTTCATTTCAAATTTTACTTAACTCAATAGGAATTCGCTTGAACATTATCCTTTCATGCAAGTATAGACTTAAAAACACCTGGTACATTACAATATCTCCCCCTATAAATGGGAATTGAAACAGTGACTAAGAGCTTAACATGTCAAAATACAAAATAGAGCTTATTTTCATGCAAAACTTATACAAATATCATAAAGTAACATCAAAATAGTTATGCATGCTTAATAACTATAACAGTGACAAAATGGTACAGAAAGAGGAATTCAGACTCGAGGAATAGAATTACCTAAACCTTAGGCTTGATTAGTTGGGAAAGGATGGGGGTATTTCTTCATTATGTCTGCTTCAGCTTCCCATGTAGTACTCTCAACATGCTGGTTCTTCCAAAGCACCTTGATGGATTCCACATCCTTATTTCTTAACGTCTTGACTAGTCGATCCAAAATCACTATCAGTACTTTTTCATACGCCAAATTTTCTCCAACCTTCACAACATCCAATGGAACTATAGAGCTTGCATCACCAATGCACTTCCTTAACATAGACACATAAAAAACAGGGTGAACCAACTCCATCTCATTAGGCAACTCAAGCTTATAAGCTACCTTTCCAACCCTTCTTAAAATTTTGTAAGGACCCACAAATCTTGGGCTCAACTTGCCCTTTTTGCCAAACCAAACAACACCTTTCGTAGGTGAAACTTTGAGAAACACCCAATCTCCCACATCAAATTCAAGATCTCTCCTCCTCATATTCGAATATGACTTTTGTCAGCTTTGAGCTGTTTTCAATCTGTCTCTCATCATCCTCACTATCTCCATAGCCTCCAAGACCAAATCTGGGCATAATAATGCCATTTCACCTACCTCAAACCAGCCAACCGATGATCTACATCGCCTACCATAAAGAGCTTCAAATGGAGCCATCTCGACGCTAGAAAGATGACTGTTGTTATGCAAACTCAATAAGGGGTAAGTGATCATCCCAATAACCTTTAAATTCCAAGACACATGCTCTCAACATATCCTCTAATGTTTGAATGGTCCTTTCTGACCATCTATTTGAGGATGAAATGCGGTACTCCGCTTAACTTTGGTACCCAAACCTCATTGGAATGCCTTCCAAAATTGAGAAGTGAATTGAGGGCCATGATCTGATACTATTGACAAAGGAACACCATGTAACTGGACTAACTCATGAATATATAACTTTGCATAATCTTCAGCACTATATGAAGTCTTAATCGGCAAGAAATGAGCTGATTTGGTCATACGATCTACAATCACCCAAATTGAATCATATTGCTTCCAAGTTCGAGGCAATCCAATAATGAAGTCCATATTGATTTCCTCTCACTTCCATGTCATTACCAGCTAAGGCCAAAGTTCCATTAAAGAGCATTAGGATTTCAATGTCTTGAGCTAGCCCACCAGGCCTTTGATGCTCGGCTTAAACTTGCTGACATTTTGGACACTCGGCTGCAAACTTGGCTATGTCCTTTTTCATATTACACCACCAATAGAATTCCTTCAAATCTCGATACATTTTGGTGCAACCCGGATGAATGGAATAAGATGAATTATGAGCCTCTTGTAAGATCAAGGTTCTCAATCCATCTACATCCGGCAAACACAACCAGCCGTGGTATCAAAGGACACCATCTCCCCCTTGTGAGAAAATCTCCACTTTCTTTTGTTCAACTAATTTCTTTAATTCAATCAAAGTAAGGTAAAGGTCTTGCTTTGACTTCGCATCAACAATCAAAGAAGATTGAGGCCCATCATGAACAAATATGCCACCATCATTAGTACCTTCCAATCTAACACCCAATCTAGCATATTGATGGACTTCCTTTGCCAACTCTTTCTTTTCACCTTCAACATGACTCATACTACAATGGTTATTCTGCTCAAAGCATCAGCCACTATATTGGCGTTACCTGGATGGTAGTGGACACTCATATCATAGTCTTTGAAAAGTTCAAGCCATCTCGGTTGCCTTAGATTGTCCCTTAGATTCAAGCCACATACTGCAAGCTCTTGTGATTGGTGAATACATCCACGTGAACCCCATTGAGATAGTGACGCCAAATTTTTAGAGCAAACACTACCGCTTCCAATTCAAGGTCATCCATTGGATAATTGCGCTCATGCACTTTCAGCTGTCTAGAAGCATAAGCTATGACCTTACCATTTTGCATCAACACGCAACCCAACCCAACCCTAGATGCATCACAATATACCATTAAACCATCCAAACCATCTGGAAGAGTCAAGATAGGAGCTAAAGTCATCTTATCTTTCAATGTCTGGAAACTCTTCTCACATTCAGCAGACCACACAAACTTGGACTTTTCTGGGTCAATTTTGTCAAAGGGGATGCGATTGAAGAAAACCCTACTACAAACTGTCGGTAGTAACCTACCAAACCCAAAAAACTCCTTAGGTCAGACGGAGTTAAAGGTCTAGGCTAGTTTCGCACCGCCTCAGTCTTCCTTGGGTCCACCATAATACCTTTATCAATCACCACATGGCCAAGGAAAGAAATTTCTTTCATTCAAAATTCACACTTGCTGAATTTGGCATACAATTTCTCATCTCTCAAAGTTTGAAGGATTGTTCTCAAATGTCCCTCACGTTCCTTCTCACTTCGAGAGTAGACTAAGACCACAACAAAAATATCAAGGTAAGGTTTAAAGACCCGATTCATAAGATCCATAAATATAGCCAGCGCATTTGTGAATCCAAAAGACATCACCAAAAACTCATAGTGCCCATACCTTGTTCTAAAAGTTGTCTTAGGAATATCACTTTCCCTAACTCATAATTGGTGATAACCAGAACGAAGGTCGATCTTAGAAAAATGTCTAGCTCCTTGTAGTTGGTAAAATAAATCATCTATCCTCGGAAGTGGGTACTTATTCTTAACAGTGACTTTGTTGAGTTGACGATAGTCGATGCACATTCAGGGTGATCCATCCTTCTTCCTTACAAACAGAATGGGAGCACCCCATGGAGATTTGCTAGGCCTAATAAATCCCTTTTCCAATAAATCTTTCAACTGATCCTTAAGTTCTTTCAACTCTACTTGTGTCATCCTATAGGGTGGAATAGAGATAGGTTTGGCATTGGGAAGGAGGTCTATGCCAAAATTTCCCTTTCTAGAGGAATACTAGGAAGATCTTCGGGAAACACATCAAGGAACTCATTGACTATAGGAACTGACTCAAGAGAGGGAACCTTAGAAGAATCATCTCGGACCCTAACCATATGATAGATACATCCCTTAGATATCATCTTACCAGCTTTAAGATAAAAAATAAACCTACCCTTTACCACAGAATCATGCCCTTCCCACTCAAATAAGGGTTCATTAGGAACTTGGAATTTAACGTTATGGGTTCTACAATCTATGGTGGCATAAGAGGCATGTAACCAGTCCATACCAAGGATGACATCAAAATCTACCATAAACAATTCAATAAGATTGCACGGAAGAGTCTTATGCATAATAGACATAAGAACATTTTTGTAGACTCTTTTAGCAACTATTGACTCACCCACAAGAGTAGACACAAGAAAAGGGTCATGCAAAATTTTGGAACTTAAATTGAACCTATTGGCAAGGAAAGATGACACAAAGGATAAGTTGGCACCAGGATCCAACAACACATAAACATCAAAATCCAACACTTTCAACATACTCGTGACAACATTTGGTTGATCTTCCACCTCTTGCTTCCCATGTAGTGCATAGAACCTATTGTTGCGAGCACCGCCACCTTGCTGCGAGCACCACCACCTTGTTGCACAGCTTGTCGCTTTTGTGTCCGCCTGTGCATATTTCTTATGGCAGTGAATACCCTTACCCTTATTATGAGCCTTGGGGCAATTGACAATTTTGTGACCTAGTTGGCCACATGAAAAACAACTTCCTGACTCCCAATAGCACACACCACCATGGCTCTTACCACACCTTTTGCATGTTGGCCAAGCTTGAGCATGGCCATCACTTTGTTGACCCTAAGTATGTTGAAATCTATCATTAGTATGCTTTTGGTTGAAGGCATTCAAAGACCCTTGTTGTTGGAACCTTTGGTTTTGATGACCTTGGTTACAATCACCACCCTTTTGACCTTGATACTCACCATCATACCTCGACCTCTTACCATCATTTTTCCTCAGCTTGCGAATCTTCTTTCCTCAAGTTGCTCGGCATAAATCATAACTGAGTCAAATCCATGTCTTGGATTAGTGGGGCAGTTTGGCATTCTTTGTTGATAAGTTTGGAGACTCCTGAAACAAACATATTCATCCTAGCCCTAGGATCGGAGCATATTTGGAGAGTGTGTTGAATTTCAGTGAGTACTCGCGAACGCTCATCGACCCTTGCTTCAAGTTCATAAACTCTTTGATTTCCGCTTCCCTTAATTCAAGAGAGAAAAAGCAGTCCAAGAACGTAGCCTTGAATTCTTCCCAATCAATTGGACCACCAAGCACCCTTCATCTTCCCACTAATCATACCAAATCTGGGCAAGGCTTTTAAGTTAGTAGGCTGCCAACTCCGCCTTCTCCTCTGGTGACACTCCCATAATCGAGAGAACCTTGTATACCTCATCAATGAACTCCATGGGATCCTCATCAATTCTATTTCCATAAAATTCTAGCTAGTTTATACGGGTGAAATCTCTCACCCTTGCTGCCTGGGTGGGAGCTTGAGGTGCTGGAGCTTGAGGTGGAGCTTACGTAGCCTGATTAGCAACTATTTGAGCCAATAATGAGATAACATTCTTGAACTCGGTGTGGGACACATTACCCTCTTCTGGAGGTTTAGGAACCTCACGTACGGGAATATTTCTTCTTGGCGGCATTTCCTACAGTGCAACGAACAAGTCGTTAGAAGGAAGGATATCTTAAGTTACTCTAAGGCACGATTTGATTTAAACAAAGAAGTGAGACAATCCTAAACATCTCATAGCCTCCTATTCATAGTTGTAGCGCACTTTACCACCATGAATAAGACTCTAGTAGATGCGGTGTGTGGACATCCAAGGATCATTTTAAAACCTTGTGCTTTGATACCAAGCTTGTCACGACCCAAACTTAGGGCCTAGGTGTGACACGGCGAATTAAAACCCGAAGGCCACCAAACAAGCCTCTTAAATCATAATTGCATATTATAGGTTTAAATGGTAAATGACAAATAGATGACAATGAAATATGGGGAATGGGAGTTAAATAGTTTAAAACATACCAAGTGTAGCAATAGTCCAGACACACCACTAAACAATGACAATAAATAGAGCTAAGAATACAAGTCTAGGCTCCTCAATACTAAGTCAAAATGAAAGTACATCAAATATCTGAATAACAAAGACAAAGCTAGAAGAAAAAGGTTTTGCACCTGATGAATGGGAACTCACCAAAGGTCAAAATCTTCATGAGCAATCTAGCCACGCGGAGGAGGATGCGGTAGATCGCCTATCCCAACATGATTATAGCATGTAGGCAAAAATGCAATTACTACTTGGGAATATACCAAGTATGGGGGAAGGGAATGCAACAAATACATGTAATGACAAAGAATACCTACCCAATATGACAAATTCCAAGCTTAAACAATATATTCAGGTCCAAAGTAAAGCGTAAAGTAATGCCATGAAAATGCATAGAGAAGCACATAAGCAATTAAGTGTGGGAATAAGACCATAACTGACAAAATCATATGAGCTATAATATGGAATACCGATGTCATACTCCACACCGACCAAAGAGTGAGTCAACTTGCCAGGGTATAACTCCAGAACGAAAATTCTAAATGGATCCACTAGTCAAAAAGCCTAAAAAGGCAAAATCAAAATATCCTATGGTGTCACATAGTTATGAGATTAGAAGCTTTATATAAGACCCCTTAGGTCGAGTCCTACTCCATACTCATTCAGTGCTAAGTCAAAATCGCACGAAAATGGACAATGCATATTAGAAATAATCAAAACTTAATTTAGTTCAGAAAGTCATAACTTGTAAAATAAATAATATTCAAACTTGTACTTAGAATAGCTCCTTAACAAATATTCAAAATGAAACTGAATGGGTCTAAGTCACCCAATATCATTTCATACTTGCATTTACTTATTCTTGTCGGAAATCATAAGTTCATATTATGCCATGAAAACCAAATATCCAAAGTTCATAAATCAACTTAAATCACGGCGAAGACTAGTTCAATAACCTTAAAATCACAAATTTTATGCTCATATAAAGTTACAATAATCAGGGAACATTTTAGGATAAAATCATAATAACTCATTTGTGGATCTAATAAGACTTGAAATTATAGGTTAGCTTAAATAATGCAAATCTGAAATGCCTGATTAAATTATGTAAAGTCTTGATAAATATTCATAAATAATCATAAAATATATGAATAACCTAGATTAAGCAAATATCAATTAGTATGCTATTATACATAAATCAAAGATTGAAAATTTATAACTCTAAATTTAGTTTTTCGAAAAGGACTTCTTGGTTGAAAGGAAATCAAGAATCAAACCCACATACCTTGCTTGATGATTATCCTTGAGAAGCTGAAGAGACTTCATGGAGATATTGAAGAATACTTAGCCTAAGTGTTGAGAGAGTTTTGGGAAAGCAATGTAGATTAGGAGATTTTGTTTCTTTGAAGAGTGATGTAGAGACTAAGTAGAGAGGGGTTATTTATACTGATTTTGAGGGGTTATATGGGTCATTTAATCACAAAAAAGTGGTCAAAATGTGTGGCGAAAAGGGCATAAAATCATGTGGTGCAAAGGGGCTTTTTGACTTACATTTAAAAAGAAGAAAGATGTCAAACACAAGGGAGTGCGCATGGGACCTAGGTATGGCAGCATTATCCTTTCCCATGGGTCTATGGCATGGTATGGTATGGCCTCAAGTCATCCTAAGGGCATGCCAAAGGCTGCCCATGCAAACCATGCAACAATGGCAAAAGAATTACTGCCAAACAAGCCAGTTACGCAACCTTCATATATACCTTCATTTCGAATAATCCTAAATGCAAACCAAACTTCATTTTAGTATTAACTTCACATAAAATTGCCCCAAAAATATCATACCAAGGATAAACCAACCATCCTTCCAAGACCACTTCAACAATCACATAACTAAACTAAGCTAATTGCTGAGATAACCTTGATTTCAAATTTTACTTAACCCAATAGGAATTCGCTTGAACATTATCTTTTCACGCAAGTATAGGCTTAAAAACACCCGGTACATTACACTTAGCAATATCTCTCTTCATACCACCCCACCAAAACACTTCCCCCAAAATCTCTATATATCTTGGTAGAACCGAGGTGAATAGAATAGGAAGAATTACGTGCCTCATCTAAAATCTTCTTTCTCAAGTCATTAATACAAGTCACACACAATCTACCTTGGTACCTAAGGGCACCATCTCCCCCTTGGGAGAAAAGCTCCACTTTACCATCTCTCATCAAAGCCTTCAACTCTAGCAAGGTGGGTCAAGATCTTGCCTTACCTTCACCTCCTCAATCAATGAAGATTTGGAACCATCAACCACCACTACTCCACCATTATCAACCTCCTCCAACCTAACTCCCAACCTAACCAACCGATGAACCTCCCTAGCCACCTCTTTGCCCTCATCCCCAACATGTTCAAGGCTACCCATAGACACCCTACTCAAAGCATTGTCCATGACATTAGCCTTACCGAGGTGATAATGCACACTCATATCATAATCCTTAAGAAGCTCAAACCACCTTCGTTGTCTCAAGTTGAGTTTTTTTTGGGTGAACACATATTGGAGACTCTTATGATTGGTAAACACATCAACATGCACCTCATACAAATAATGACGCCAAATTTTTAAAGAAAATACCACAACACACAATTCAAGATCATGGGTAGGATAATTCTTTTCATGCACCTTGAGTTGTCTAGAGGCTTAAGCTATCACCTTACCATTTTGCATCAAAACACAACCAAAATCAATTCGTGAGGCATCACAATACATAACAAACCCCTCCAACGCTTCCAGTAGAGACAAAAAAAGAGCACAGACAAGCTTATCTTTCAAGGTTTGGCAACTGTTTTCACACTCACCGGTCCACACAAATTTTGCCTTCTTTTGGGTCAATTTAGTCATGGGAGAAGAGATAGAAGAGAACCCATTCACAAACCTCCGTTAGTAACCCGCTAAGCCCAAGAAGCTTCTAATGTCCGATGGAGTCAAAGGTCTAGGCCAATTTCTAATTACCTCCGTCTTCTTAGGATCCACCTTTATACCATTATCCGACACCACATGACCTAGAAAGGCAACCTCTTTCAACATAAACTCACATTTCTCATATATGGCATACAACTTCTCCTCCCTCAAGAATTGTAACACCACCCTCAAGTGACTCACATGCTCCTCCTCACTATGAGAATAGATCAAGATATCATCAATAAATACCACCACAGACAAATCAACGTAGGGTTTAAAGACCCTATTCATAAGATCCATGAAGATAGCTGGTGCATTGGTCAACCCACAAGACATAACCCATATTCATAGTGCTCATATCTAGTCCGAAAGGCCATCTTGGGAATGTCACACTCCTTCACTTTCACTAGGTGATAACCGGATCGAAGATCAATCTTAGAGAAGTGACTAGCCCCTTGAAGTTGGTCAAAGAGATCATCAATCCTTGGTAGAGGGTACTTATTCTTGATGGTGACTCTATTAAGTTGCCGGTAGTCAATACACATCCTAAGAGAATCATCCTTCTTCTTCAAAAACAACACCGGTGCACCCCAAGGTGATTTGCTAAGCCTAACAAAACCCTTTTCCAACAAATCCCTCAATTTCTCTTTCAAATCCTTTAACTCAGCCAATGTCATACAATAAGAGGGAATAGAAATAGGTTGGCAACTGTTTTCACACTCACCGGTCCACACAAATTTTGCCTTCTTTTGGGTCAATTTAGTCATGGGAGAAGAGATAGAAGAGAACCCATTCACAAACCTCCGTTAGTAACCCGCTAAGCCCAAGAAGCTTCTAATGTCCGATGGAGTCAAAGGTCTAGGCCAATTTCTAATTACCTCCGTCTTCTTAGGATCCACCTTTATACCATTATCCGACACCACATGACCTAGAAAGGCAACCTCTTTCAACATAAACTCACATTTCTCATATATGGCATACAACTTCTCCTCCCTCAAGAATTGTAACACCACCCTCAAGTGACTCACATGCTCCTCCTCACTATGAGAATAGATCAAGATATCATCAATAAATACCACCACAGACAAATCAACGTAGGGTTTAAAGACCCTATTCATAAGATCCATGAAGATAGCTGGTGCATTGGTCAACCCACAAGACATAACCCATATTCATAGTGCTCATATCTAGTCCGAAAGGCCATCTTGGGAATGTCACACTCCTTCACTTTCACTAGGTGATAACCGGATCGAAGATCAATCTTAGAGAAGTGACTAGCCCCTTGAAGTTGGTCAAAGAGATCATCAATCCTTGGTAGAGGGTACTTATTCTTGATGGTGACTCTATTAAGTTGCCGGTAGTCAATACACATCCTAAGAGAATCATCCTTCTTCTTCAAAAACAACACCGGTGCACCCCAAGGTGATTTGCTAAGCCTAACAAAACCCTTTTCCAACAAATCCCTCAATTTCTCTTTCAAATCCTTTAACTCAGCCGATGTCATACAATAAGAGGGAATAGAAATAGGTTGAGTATCAGGTAGGAGATCTATGCCAAAATCTATTTCTCTTTTGGGACGAACATCCGGAAGCTCATTTGGAAAGACATCAAGGAACTTATTTACCACTAGAACTGACTCTTGAGGAAGGACTTTAGGCTCAACATCCCTAACCCTCACAAGATGATAGAGACACCTCTTAGAAATCAACTTTTGGTCTTTAATGCAAGAAATGAATCTACACTTGACCACCAACATCATGACTCTCCCATTCAAGGACGGGCTCATCAGGGAATTAAAATTTGACCCTATGGATTCTATAATCAATGGAGAATAATATGCATGCAACCAATCCATCCTAAGAATGACATCGAAATCCACCATATCTAACTCAACAAAATCACAAGGCAATATTTTATGCAGTTGGACAATTTCTATAGACCCTTCTAGCAACAATGGATGCATCAATGGAAGTAGACACTTCATATGGCTCACACAACAATTCAGGTTCAACATGAAACTTTTTGGCAACAAAAGGAGTAACAAAAGAAAGAGTGGCACCTGGGTCTGTCAACGCATACACATCAAAATCTAAGACTTTTAACATACTGGTAATGACATCGGACACCTCATCTACCCCTTGCCTCTCTTGAAGAGCATAAAATCAATTTTCCCTTGGAGCACCACCATGTTGACCTGCTCTTCCCAAAGGAACCGCATTTGCACCCCGACCTTGTGGACGACCATCTCTACCCTTGTTTTGATTTTGAGGAGAATCAATCTTCTTGTGACCCACTTTTCCATAACTATAGCAAGCATTAGTGTCCCTCAAACATGGGCCATCATGGCCTCTACCACATCCTGCGCATATAGCATTAGGCACCACACCACCACCTCCTTGGGGCACTGGGTTGTCATTAGCAAACCTTCTATTAGGTGCATTTGAAGACCCTTTGATAGCATCATACGAAGTCTATTCCGTTGAATGACAAGGATGATGAAGCTTTAGAAGATCAAAGGAGTTTAACGATAAGCTCAATGGGCTTTAATTGCAGATCCAAAGGTGTCTTGTTGGGGAAGAAGAGCTAAAGCCCAAGAAGGATGAATATTCCAAATGGTACAATTATTTGGTGGCCCAAATTCAAGTCCAAGATGAAGGATGTTAGGGTTAAATTTCGTACAAATAAGGCCAAGAAGAGTCCAAGAATCAGCCACAACAAAGGTTGCTTTCTGCCCATGTTTGCAGAGAAGAGAAGTCAAACTTTCCATATTTGTCAAGATTCTTTTCCTAGTTGGGTTTTACCTTATTTCCTTATTTATATATAGGTTATTAATGTTTTCCTTGTTCTAT
>JAOTQR010134244.1:0-59641 GCA_025774065.1 Solanum ossicruentum | reverse complement strand
TTATAAAGAGCTCCAAAGCAGCTCCACAATTTACTCTCAACTTGACCTCAAAAAAATCAGATTTGCTCTCTAAAGTTTCTCTCAACATTTCTCAACCTTGTGAAGAAGCCAAACGATTCTTTCAGGGTTCTTAAGGAGACTATAAACCTTGAAGACTAAGGTAAGTAATTATATTTTTGTATTTAGTACATTTTCATCATGAAAAACAAGAAATAGATGATAGTTACGCTTGCTGAAATTGTTGGATAGATTCTGTGCAGAAAGTTGCTGCACCTTTTTCTTTTTATTTTGGTGATTTCTCTATGGTTTATAAGTTGTATTAAGAAGAGAACTTGGTGTTATCAACATGGTTTGAGTTATAAACATCACCCTAAGGTTGCTTCCCTGATTTTGGTTTCATTTAACAAGCGCGTTTTGACGTGTATCTTAAGCGTTATGTTAATTGGAACTTGTGGCCTGTTGTATATAAGGCTATTAGCCAACGTCTTTAATGACTGATTCTATACTATTTGGGGACTAGTTAAAGTATATTTGTATGTATAAATGTTGCTGGAACAATTTGGTTAAAGTTGGAATAGGTTTGGGATTGTCAACGTTGAAATGTAATGAAGGAAGGTAACGTTATGCTATCCATTTTTAAATTGTATGGAATTGTGATGTGTTGTGCTTTATGGGCTATTGTAAAGCTTTTATGGAAGTAACACAAGCTGTTCATGATGTGTATGTGCGAATGAGTGTTGGAAATTACGATTAGAGGCAGAAAGGTTAAAGGAATACACTTGGGTTTATAAACACCCGCTTGCTGCCGTGTGTTGTTTTGTTATGTAATTGGGCTGCCAAGATGTGTCTATTGGCTGCTAATGCTAGTTTTACCCCTTACTATATTGTAGATAAGTATTTGGAGGAGGGGAAGGTTATCTTGAGATAGTAACAAGGTCCGATGATGAGGTATGTAAGGTTACTCGATTTTGTATCACTTGGCATGAAGCATAGATCTCTCCTTGGTACATAAAGGCATTTGCCAACTCCGACAAAACTATTAACCATGTCTCCACTCTTTTACGTGTTCATATGATTCCATATATAGTCACCTTCAAATCTGCATACATGTTTGGGTATCAAGTTACATAAGTTTATGTTTCACTATAAAGTTCATGAGTTGTTCCATTTCATACGCATTTCATCATTTGTTTAATGTACTATTTTCATTATCATATTGTCTTGTGTTATTATCCACATGTTACATGCTACATACACAGTCCTACAGCTCCAATATTATGACCACAAAAAGAATCATCTCAAAGGTAATTGAAGGATACAATATACAGTTTTTGATAGGTGGTAGCCCAAGGGGTTGAGTATAACTAGCCAGGGACGAACTCGATACAGTTTCACCACTGATCAGTTGGTCATTTGTTACAGCTGTGCACAGATTTTACAGTAAAGGTAAAGTAAAATAAAGAACATAAAGTAAATGATCCCATATGGTCTTTTATGTTACACCAGTGTACTGTTTCGTTTGAGTTTTTACTTGGTATACAGTATATCCTACCTTACATAATCAGTACATTATCCTATACTGGAGTCCCTTACGGGGGACCTGCATTTCATGCTGCAGGTACAGGTGTTAGTAGATCTCCCCAGTAGGAGTACAGGATATTCAGATACTGTCACCAAGCTCCAGGTTGCTTTGGAGCTTTGTACATGTCTAGAGCTTACATGTTTTTATTACACAGTTTGTTGAGGCGGGGCCTATCCCGACCCTTGTCAGATGTTTTTCTTTATTTAGAGGCTTTGTAGACTATGTAAAGCAAAGCGAAGTCATGTGTCATACTATAGACACTGGGTCCCCAATGGCCTAGTCATATTAATTTCTTTTTGACTTGTTATCACTTTTTATCCTATTAAAGGCATGTCAAACGTAGAAACCCCACATAGTATGTATAGAAAATGCATAGACACAGGTTGATTCTCCTGAGCCTTATCGACAACGGGTGCTAGTTCGCCCTAACGGGACGTTGGAGCGTGAAAAGGAGTATAGACCTTTGAAGATAGTCCAGGCTAACATCCAATCCATCGGTGCTAAGTCTAATCCCATGGAGTACATGAAATAATCATAACTTTAATATCTTGTAAGAAACATGGAAACATGGGAACATGACATGAGTATCTCTTAAACATATTTGATCTCTAATGGTAAGCCTAACTTGAAACATGAGAGTAGATCATAATCATACATAAACCCTTGCTTAAACATGAATGACTCATAAGAGGTAAAAATCTTGAAATAGTGCTTAGCTTAATACTTGTAACATCATAGATAGATTTCATTAATTCAGTACATACTTGAAAGCCCTTATTCATCATATAGTCACTTGACATATAAATCATGTAATAGATCATCCATAACTTGATAATTCTTGATTTAAAATTTTATTAAACACTTGGTGGGTTCATGATACTAGTTCAAAATCATACAATTTGAGCGTTAAATAATATGAGAAAACTCAATGCAAATCAACCCACCAACACATTGTAAAACCCTCATGTTGGGTATCTTGAAATCCATCATCAAATCTCATAATAGATTATAGTTTTATAGCTCAAAACATGCATAGTCTTAGTAGACAAAATCAGTTCATGGTATAAGCTTGACATAGATAGTTATGCATAATTAATCAACATTTCATAAAACCCAACATAATTTATATTCATAATCCATAATAATAGCTACCCATAGATAATACAAAATGAAAACATGCAATTTTCATAAAAAGGAAGATTTGACTCCATGGGTGAAAGGACCCAATGGATGAAACTCACATACCTCACACTTGGGTTTTCTTGAGTTGAGCTTGAAGGAAACTTGGAGCTTGAAGAGAATTCTTGAGTTCCAAATTTAAGCTTGAAATCCTTAAAATTTGAATGAGATATTTGGTTAAGTGTTGGAGAGGTTTTTAAGGGGGTCTTGAGCGATATAGAGTTGAAAAATGGCTAAGTATGGGTGTTTTACGCATAAGTGGGCATGGGGCTATAATCAAATGCCCTTGGCTGAAATGAAAAACTTAGGAAAAAGTTGAACTGGTCTGCATCTAGTTCGTAACACAGACCCATCGCAGAGGAAGTTTTTGTGCTGATCCGCAACCAGTCCGTGTGACGGCCTATCGCGGATGCACATTGAAAATTGAAAATTTGTAAAATTTGTTTTTCGCTACGAGTCCTCTAATCAGTAAAATTATCAAAATACCACTGGAATAGAGACGTGTGCGTAACACATATTCCAAAGCTTCGATGGGAAATCAGATATCAGATTTGCTATCAGCGCGGAAAATTGAGTCAGAAAATGGTCTCGACCCGATTTGAGAGCAACCGGGTCAAAAAATAATTATTGAAATTTGGCCAAAATAGTGAGGGTATGCGATAGGTCCATGATGCCGATCCATTGTGGACCCACACTTATATTTTTCCTCAACTTTTCGACAAGATTGAAATTTCAAAATTTCGTAGGTGCACGACAGGTCCGCGTCACAGACCTATTACAACGACCTATTCCACCAAAGTCTAAACTCTTAAATGTTTTTAGGGGCATTCCGGACTTTTTCCAAGCCCTCTTAAACTTGAAACATGACCCATTTAGGTCATTTTGATGAGTAAATAGGATCAAAAACTCCATTCTAAGTTCTTCTTCACAATAACTGAAAGTTAGGGCTTGAGAGACACGAAAGAAGAATGTGAGATTGGAGAATTCTTGACAGGTGATTTGAAGAGCTTTATTCCAGGTATGTAAGGCTAAATAAAAACTTGGGATTGTTCTTTCATGTGCTCCATAGATGGTCTTAGAAGGTAGTTGAAGGTTCTTGAGTCTATATGTTCTTGTAAACTGTATTAAATGTACGTATTTTCTCATGTTGAGGATTATCATAAACCGGTTATATTGAATTGTATAGTTTTCATGAGATATTACATAAGCCCTCTATGTTAATCAATGAAAGCATGCATGAATGAGGATAGGGATCGAGTCTAAAGCCTTGATTAAGAATGTTGATAGAGATTGTGATTGTAATGTCAGAATGATGTTGAGTTGATAGAACTTGATAGTTCTTTGAGTCTCCATAAATGAACTCTAACAATTTATCTATTTGATTATTCTCTAATGATTGTTCAAATCCTTGAGATGTTGATTGATGAGATGGTTGGAGTCTCTATAAGACTGACTGAATGTTGAGAGCCTTTATAAAGATGAGTGAGATGAGACAGTTGAGATGTATTGACTGGATGGATTGTTTTATAAGCATTGAGTCATGAGAGGAGTATCGATCACCGAAAGAGTAAGAGTTAGTCTAACTCTCACTCGTCAAATCAGTAGCCAAGTTTAGGTGACGATTAGAACAATTAAATCTCATTGTGGTTCCCTGTAGATAGAGTCCATAAAATAATAGAGGACTTAAAGCATTGAAGGGGTCCCCGGTGGATTTGATTCGTCCCTTACCTGGCATGTATGGGACGATTGTGTCAAAAATGGCAGCTTGTTGTATGATCACTAGCTCATAAGTGGTTGCTTTCAAATAAGAGAAACTCCCAGAAAGTTCCCAAATCGAGTACTCTTAGTTGAGATGAGATGAGTTAAGACGAGTTCTTCTAGGATGGGTCTGATTCGATTGAATAGTTGATGAGTCACTTGTCTACACTTTATTCTTGCTTAGATAGACATTTGACATGTTTTTTTTACTATCCTTGATGTTGATAATTATTTTAATATTATTCTACCTGTTTCGATTTCACTCAGTTATTTTACATACTAGTACATTCCAAGTACTGATGTCTCCTTTTGGACTGCAATGTATTAGATGTAGATACGCATGATAGAAGTCATCAGCAAGCAAAATTGTTGAGGATCTTTGAGCGTTTAGCATATTGGTGAGCCTCCCCTACTTCGAAGGATTCATTACATTATTTTCGTCATGCTTTAGAGTTAGATTTGCTTATCTTTTATTTGACTGAGGCAGTCATTGGCACCACCTAATAGTGATAGAGGCATCACAGACTAGAGTCAAATGTTGATGTTAAGACTTGTTGAGCTAGTTTCTTTCTACTAGCCTTTTATTTAAAATATTATTTTTGAGAGTAGATGATGATGTGCCCATTTACTTCCTTATGTCTTCTGCTAATTAGTAGAATGTATGAATGAATGAATGTGATGAGGCCAAGTGGTTCGCTTGGGGACTAGAAATAGTCTCCAGGTGCCAGTTACACGCGGGGTACCCTCCGGGAGTGACAAACTTTGTATCAGAGCACGAGTTCAAGTGTCCTAGAGAGTCTATGAAACTGTGTCTATAGGAACATATTTATGGTTGTGAGGGCCCCACTTCTACAAATGAGGGACTATTGACATTTAGGAAAAGTTTACCTTCTTCCAAATTCTTAATCGTGCGAAAGTGCTATTTCCTAATAAATCTACAATGATTCGTGTGTTTCTCTATACCTTTCGACTATGGTTCGTCCACGAGGTGATAGAGATAGTAATGTTCAAACTCTTACAGATGAGATCCCTCGTGATAGAGTAGTCAGAATGGTAGGGAGACTGCACCAGTCTTGAGAGGAGCTAACTGGTGTGCTAAGTTGATTGACTAGAAAGAGTGCACTATTAGTCATATGAATCGTGCATTTGAGTTACTTTAGATATATCTAGACCCTCTTATTCAAAACTTTTTTCCAATATTCCCATGAGAGAGAAATTTACATCTCTAAAAAGTTTAATGCTACCAACTAAGAGTAAGATGTGCGATCTTATACCACCCTGAGTAGAGTTATCATTCCAGATCTAGAATGATGATGAAAGAAGGAAAAGGACAAGATAGTGAGAGTAATAGTTGATTGGGGCTTGTAAATAGAGATATAAACCTATTAGGTAAGTAATGAAACGATGAGTCAATTGCCATAAGTTTGATGAGAAAGTGATGAGTATCATATGATTGTTATGATGAGGTATAGAGAGAGAGATATTTAGTGTCAGGATGCGTTAGCGCATGCTCAAACTAGAAGGGAGTTATGATAATGTGTTGTAGTACTCATACTTTGAGGGTGAAGTGTAGATGTTGAATAGGGGAAAAAGTTCTTTCAATGTGATAGATCTAAGTTAGGCTTATGAATTTTAAGTGAGAGTTCATGAGATTCATTAAGTTATGAGCCTTAGTTAGAGAAGGAGATATGATTGAATAGGTGAGTGGTACTGAGTTATAAGGAAAGTGATGCTATGGCAGTGTACAAGTGCCCCTTAGGTAAGACAAGTGAAATGAAGATAACTCAATAGATAAAAGGAGACTTGAGATGTGTACCCATGATTGTGTAAAGATGTGTGAAGTTCTAAGTTATGACTGCTATAAGAATGTAGATAGTTTATTTGAGTTGTCAATGTGGAGTAGGCTGAGGTAAGCATTCTGTGTCATCCCGAGCAATTAAATTGATTGCGACGTATGGGTAGACAATGATAAGTTTTTCCATTATAGTCAAAGTATCATACAAATGAGTTTATAAGAGCACAGAATTTGAGTACTAGTAGGCAAAAGAAGAGGTTCGATTGTACGAGTTGTGGAAAGTGGTTATGTACATCATTAAGAGTAGCAAATATATAGAGAGACTTCCATAGAGACAAAAGGGAGCTGAGAATGGTATCTTTGAAGAGAGTCTTAATGGCTAATTTATTTATGCGAGTATAGAATGACAGAAGAGTTTAAGATGCCTATTCTTGTGAATAGTGATTCCTCGATCATGTGACAGTATATGTTTATAGCCTAGTATAGAGCATTGATTCGCAATCTTAGAGAGATGAGCCTTGATCTAAGGGGGAGATGGTAATGTGATAGATCGAAGTAAATTTTGAGTATTCGATGGTGATTGGCTGATTTAGATGAGGCATTAATTTTTGCCACCTCGTATATTCCTTATACTTCATTGAAGATGATACTCTATTCTAGTCTGGTATATGACTGCCAGGCCCATGGCCTAGTTCCATATACCACTTATTGATTGTTACTGGCGTTGAGTTGTGAGGACAAAAATTGATGAATTCATTCATTAACTTTGATCTTACTCCATGGATCTAAGAGTTTTTAGTTCTATGTTGAATGAGATATATAGTTCTGTGAACTCAGAATGAGCATTGATAGATGAGGGAGAATGTACATCATTATGAATGTCCTCAGATAAGATTTCTGGATTGAGTCATTCTAATGATGGTTCATTCCAAGTTCTTTGAGTGATCCTGTCTTCCCATGTCTTGATAGAAACATCGATGATCGTAGAGGAGTGATGGTTGATGGGAGAGAGTGAAAGTTCTTCATTCAAATGCTATCTTATGCATGCACTAACTGTCATCTTATTATGTCATTGTTGATAGTTTGGTGTAGAGATGACAAGTTCCCCTTGGTCCAAATAGTGATGTTGATAATAGAAGACGGAGAAAGATTATAGATGAGGAGGAGTGAATGTATCCTTATTGTGACATTAATCTTGTACTTATATCATGTAAGGGTAGAGGCAGTGAGGAAGAGAGAGATGAGACTTTATTACATGCAACAGATAGGTAAGTGTATGTTGGTGTGTATTTGAGTGGGAGCTCATTGAATGGTAGAGGTAGAAGCGCTAAGTAGATTTGAAATTTCTAAGATAGAGTTGAAGCGGTTAGAGTGATAGGCTTGAATGCGTGGTTGTTATTATGTGGGTATTGGTGACAGATTACCAAAGAATTCATGATAGTGAAGTAATGCAAAGGACTAGTGAACTTTTAATGAAAAACCCTTGTAGAAGTATAGAGCTAAGTATTGAGGAATAGCTTTGTATGAATAAAATCATCTTAAAGGTAGAACCTTGAGGCTCAGAAGTAGGCTTGAATGGAATAAGAGGAAGTGGATAGGTAGAGAGTTGAATAGGAGCTATAAGCTTAAGTTGATAGAGTAGAGTGTCATTAAAAGGAGAACAATTGAGATGAGGTGCTAAGCTTCAGAGTGGTAGATAGGGTCTTATGTATCGATGGTCCCATTCTCGATTAGAGTTAATGCTTTCCTTACTGAGTTTGAAGGACTGATTATCAAAGTATTTGAATGATTTGAATTGATTGAGTTTCAATGTTCCATTCATGCTTGATGGTGAAAATGTCTAAAATAGTATCTCTACTCTTGATCTGAATTGATTTATCTATTCTGAGTGACTTATGACTGTCCAGCTTGGTTGATTGAGTATTGAAAGGAGTCTTGATCATTATTCATGCCTAATGATAAGAATGTTGAAGGTAATTCCCTTACCCTTAGTTAAGTTGATTATCTTTTCTTGAGTTGATTGTCTATTCGTAAATTCGAATAGAGATTGTTGATAGTGATGAGGAGTCGAAAGATTGATTTATCGATGTGAATGTTGAGATCAGTTTTGAGTCTATTCGTGCGTTGATGTCTACCTTTACTTATCATTCGAGGACGAATGATCCCAAAGGGAAGATGATGTAACGCCTAGTAAAATTATCAAAATAACACTAGAACAGAGTCGTGCGCATAACACATCTTCCAAAGCTCCAATGGAAAATCTGAGACCGTATTTTCGATCAGCATGAAAAATTGAGTCAAAAAAGGTCTCGATCCAATTTAAGAGCACTCAGGTGAAAAAATAACTTTTCGCAATTTTGCCAAAAACAGTGAGGATGTGAGACAGGTCCACGACGTTGACCCATTATGGACCCATACTTATATTTTTCCACAACTTTTCAATGGGACTGAATTTTATAAATTTCACAAGTGCACGACATTTCCGCGTCGCGGACCTGTTCCATTAAAGTTTAAAATTTTAAATCTTTTGAGGGGAATTCTGGACTTTTTTTAACCCCTCCTAAACTTGTAACATGACCCATTTAGGTTGTTTTGATGAGTAAATATGGTAAAATACCCCATACTAAGTCCTTCTTCACAATACTTGAAAATTACAGCTTAAGAGAGAAGACAGAAGAACGTGAGATTGGAGGATTCTTGATGGGTGATTTGAAGAGCTTTATTCCAGGTATGTAAGGCTAAACGAAAACATGATATTGTTCTTTCATGTGCCCCATAGATGGTTTTAGATGGTTGTTGAAGGTTCTTGAGCCTATATGCATGGTTTCATGGCTATATTCATGAAAACTATATTAAATGTATGTATTTTCTCATATTGATGATCATCATAAACCTGTTATATTCATTTGTATACTTTTCATGAGATATTGCATAAGCCCTATATGTTAATTAATGAAAGCATGCATGAATGAGGATAAGGATTGAGTCTAGAGACTTGATTGAGAATGTTGATAAAGATTGTGATTATGATGTGAGAATGACGATGAATTCATAGAACATGATAGTCCTTTGAGTCTCTATAAATGAACTCCAACAATTGTCTATTCGATTATTCCCTAATGATTGTTCAAATCCTTGAGATATTGATTCATGAGATGGTTGGAGTCTCTATAAGACTAATTGAATGATGAGAGCTTTTATAAGGCTGAGTGAGATGAGTCATTTGAGATGTATTGACTGGATGGATTGTTTTCTGAGCATTGAGTCATGGGAGGAGTATCGAGCACCAAAAGAGTAAGAGTTAGTCAAACTTGCACCCGTCAAACTATGCAGCCAAAAGTAGGTGAGTATTAGAACCATTACATTTCGTTGTGGTTCTCTCTAGATAGAGTCCCTGAAATAATACAGGACTTACCGGATTGTTGGGGTCCCTAGTGGATTCGGTTGGTCCTACCTAGCAGGTATGGGACAGATGTGGCAACAATGACGGCTTATTATATGATCACTGGCTCATAAGTATTTTTTGTTGGATAAGAGAAACTCCCAGAAAGATGCCAAACTAAGTACTCTGAGTTGAGACAAGATGAGGTGAGATGAGTTGAGACGAGTCATTCTGAGATGGCTCTAATTTGATTAATGAGTTGATGGATTGGTGGGTCACTTGTCTACTCTTTATTCTTGCTTAGATAGACATTTGACATATTGATATTTTTTACTATCCTTGATGTTGATTGTTGTTTCTAACTTATTCTATCTGTTTTGGTTTCACTCAACTATTTTACAAACTAGTACATTCCAAGTATTGATGTCCCCTTTTGGACTGCAATGTATTATGATGTAGATACGCAAGATAGAGGTCATCAGAAGGCGAATCGTTGAGGATCTTCGAGCGTTCAGCAGATTGGTGAGTCTCTCCTACTTCTGAGGATTCATTACATTATTTTCATCATGTTTTAGAGTTAGATTTTCTTTTCTTTGATTTAACTGAGGCAGCCACAGATTTGTCATTGGCACTACCTAATAGTGATAGAGGCATCGTAGACTAGAGTCGAATGTTAATCTTAAGATTTGTTGAGCTAGTTTCTTTCTACTAGCCTTTTATTTATAATATTATTTTTCAGATTAGATGATGATGTGCCCATTTACTTCCTTATGTCTTCCACTGATTGGTAGAATGTGTGAATGAATAAATGTGATGAGGCCAAGTGGTTCGTTTGGGGACTAGCAATAGTCGCTGGATGCTAGTTAAGCCCAGGGTACCTTCCCGTGACGTGACATCTAAAATCCAGGTTATACCCATTTTCCACTCAATTTTTCCCCGTGATCGAGATATGAAGTCCTATTTTCGATATCACGCATGGATTTTGAGATATATGAAAATTATGATTACAGGTATTTCCAAAGCACATTTTGGGGCGTTTCAATAACATAATCGATGCATTGGCCATTATCTTGAGTCTTCACTTGAAGTAGTCTCAATCTTTTAACACTATATCATGTCCTAAATTTGTATAATTCTTCATATTTACATTAGGATGTTGTGTTGTTAAAGTATTAACAGTAAAAAAATTGGTAACATAGTCGATATATCAGTAGAAATTGTACAGGTGAAGGTTAAAAAAATCAAATATTTTGTCTATAATTAAAAATATTATAATGTCCAGCAACATTGTAGAAGCTTTATTTCTTCTCAGAAAATGAAGGGATATTCTTTATTTTATTTGTTAGATATTCAAGTATAATTATGGTTCTAATAGTGTTAACTGTTTATCGAATAATGTCACCATGAGTTGCATTTTTTCTTATAATTTTTTTGCCATTCATAAAACACTTATTCTAATTTATTTATGTTATTTTAAAATGTTTATATCAATTAACTTGAAATGCATGTGCAAGACACGTTTTCAAAACTAGTATATATCTATATATACGAATTTTGGGTAGTTTCATTTTTCTTTATATTTTAATTAATCCAACCATGAGATTTCCTACCTTTAATTAGTGGGCAGAGGTTGCAACTACTCCTCGGTGTTGGACCCATTATTTTGATAATCAATATTTCTATGAACTATTCGTTGTATTTATCTTCCTTCATTGTGTTATTTTTGAAGCTAGTGAAGAGTTGGCATTTTGTCATCTTTTATAAAAACTCATCATAATTTATTTCTTCTTCCTGTACAGTTTTTCTTTTTTCTCTTTAACCTACTCGCTATTTCAAAAAAAATTAGTATTTAATATGGTCTTATGAAAGATATATCAAATATGAAAATTAGCACTAGGTTTTCAGTTCAAACACCTGTCAATGTGATAGTGAGTTCAGAGCCACTTCATTAAGGGAAGATTATGTTTGCATTTTCACATTATCGTGCTGATTTACTTGTATGAATTCAAAAGTATACATCTCAAAATTATCGCAAAGGGTCAAGAAAAAAGAAAATCAATAGACTAATAATACACCAAAGTGTATAAATGATGCAGAAAAGTAAACAAAAAGCCCAAACCCCTGAGAGAGAATCAACTTTTTTCTTTAATTAATTTTACATCTTTAAATTTTGAATTTTTTTAAAAAAGGAACCTTCAATTAAATAAATCATTTCTTATATTAAGGTGAAGTAGAAATAAAGCAAAAACACCTTAATGCTTCAGACCATGAAAATTCGTTGAATTCATTTAGATGATTGAGGGAATTCACTCTCCTTTGGTTATTTTCAAAATCGTTTCCATCTATTTATAGTAAAAAATATTTCTCCCACTATTTTTTGTTTTTTGAACTCTTGCTTCATTATTGACTTAATAATAGAGATGTCATTCTTTTTAATTTATTAAAAAATAAAATTATATAATTAGATTATTCTTTATAATTTATAATGAAATAAAAATTATATATCATTATATTATGATATAAGTGGGTAGTTCTAAATCAAAAATTTTAAGAAGTAATAATAACATAATAATCTTATAAAGTTAAGAAATAGACATCTCTTCAAAAGATATATGATAATTATTTTTTGTAATTTATAAATCAATGCATTAATCATCCTTTAATTAGTCCTTAGTTGGTCAACCTCTTCATTGGTAGAATTTAAGAAATTATATTGTAAGGTCAAATATATATAATTCAAAATAATAAATTTATTAAGGAAATATAAAGAGATATCAATCAAGAAGAGAAAAAGGGGTTCATATCTCTCAAGCCTTCCTTTCTTATCTTTCTAGGTTCTACTAAAGATTCGTTCAAATTTCAAATGTCAAAGGAAGTGTCTTAAGGTTGTGTTAGTCGAAAACGTTCACATGAAAGAATTTTTTATTTGTTTCCCTTGACTTTAGGAAAGTAAGTATAGCATTAGTTTTGAGGTAAATAATCTACATATAATAATGCCATTATAAATTTAGACATATTGCATTAGTCCACTATGTAATATTTTTCTTTCCTCATTGGAATAATGTATTTGTACATTAGCTAATTTTTTAACTTTTATGTACAATTAACCAATTTTATAATCACGGGTACATTCTTTCTATGAGAGAAATCTAATATGGAACAATTGTGAAAATTTACGAGGCTTTCAGAAAAAATGAAGAACATTTGGTATCTATAATTATGTAGATAGTCTCTTATCATGTGTCTATTAATAGTTTTTGATAATGATTCATCTATTATTACTAGTCAGTTAGTTTAGAAAGTTTTTCAATTCAGTAACATCACTGAAGAATTGACCATTCTCTTGAGTCATCACTTGAAGTAGTCTCAGACTTTTAACACTTTATCATATCTTAAATTTGTATAGTTATTCATATTTACATTAAATTGTTATGTTGTAGAAGTATGAACAGTAAGAAAATTATTGAATAGTTGATATACCAGTAAAAATTGTACAAGTGAAAGGTTATAAAAATCAAAAATATTTAGTCTATAATTAAAAATATTTAAATGTCCAACAATGCCATGAAAACTTTATTTCGTCTCAGAAATGAAGTATATTCTTTAATTTTTTTTGATAGAAATTCAAGTATAATTACGTTCTAATGATGTTAATTCTTGATAGAATAGTGTTACCATGAATTGCTATTTTTCCTTTAAATATTTATAACTCATAAAACACTTATTCTAATTTATTTATGTTGCTTTAAAATGTTTATATCAATTAGTGGCATTTTATCATCTTTACTTTTTGAAAATTCGTCATAACTTATTTATTCTTCGTATAAAGTTTTTCTTTTCTTCTCTTTAGGGACTCCTATGTGCTATTTAAAAAATAATATTTTATATAATCACTTTCATTAGAAGATATATCAGATATAAAATTTAGCACTAGGTTTTCAACTCAAACACCTGTTAATGTGATAGTGAGTTCAAACACACTCTATTAAGTGAAGAATATATTTGTATTTTCACTTTAACCATGTTAATTTACTAAAGTGAATTCCAAAATATTCTCTTAAAAATTATCACAAAGGATCATGAAAAAAGATAGTCAATAGACTAGTAATTCACAAAAATATATCTATGATGGAGAAAAGCAGACAATAAGCCCAAACCAGTAGGAGATAATCAAATTTTACCCTTAATTAGTTTTACATCCTTTAAGTTCTGAATTTTTCTAAAAAGGCATCTTCAATAATTAATTTGTTATATTAAGGTGAATTAGAAATAAAGGAAAGTTACTCAAAAGTTTCAGACCATGAAAGCTCGTTGAATTCATTTAGATGATTGAGGGAATTCATTCTCCTTTAGTTATTTCCAAAATCGTTTCTCATCTATTTATAGTAAAAACATTTGTCTAGCATTTTTTTTTTGAATTCTTGCTTCATTATTGACTTAACAATAGAGATATCATGCTTTTTAATTTATTTAAAAAATAAAATTACATAATTAAATATTCAAACAGTTTATTACGAATTAAAATTATATATATTTATATTATTATATAAGTGGGTAGTTAAAAATAAAATTTTTAAGAAGTAATAATAACCTTATAAATTTAAGAAATTTTACATCCCTTCAAAAGATATATTATAAATTATTTTTGTAATTATAAATCAATGCATAAATCATACTTTAATTAGCCAATAATTTGTCAACCTCTTCACTGATAGAATTTAAGGAATAACATCTTACGGTTAAATGTATATAATTTCAAATAAAAAACATATCAAGGGAAGCTGTAACACCCCGTGAAATTATCGAAATGACTCTAAAAAGTAATCGTGTGCATAATGCATCTTCCCAAGCTCCAATGGAAAATCCGAGACGGGATTTGCGTTCGACGTAAAAAATTGAGTGGGAAAATGGTCACGACGCGATTTTAGAGCAATCTAGTCAAAAAATAATTTTCGCTAATTAATTGGAAAATAATATTTATCTGCGCCCTTGGCACGATGCAGATGGAACGCGGGCTGACACTTATGTTGCTTTTTGAAAATTTTGACGTAAATTAGAAGGAAAAAAATTTTTGCGAAGAACACATGTCCGCGCCCCTGGTGCGATGTGGAAATGATATTGCGGGATGGAAATTATTTCCTTTATTATGGGAAGGGCCTTTGGCTCATTCCCCAACCTATTGTAAGTCCCAAAAATGTGTTTAATAGTCGATTATATCAGATTAAGGGTTTCAAAATCCATTATTCTTAACTTCTAAATGAGGTTTCTTTAAGGAGAAAGAAGAGAGAGCTTGAGGATTCCTAGGTTCGGGTCCAATTTTTTGAAGAAGCCTAACAAAATCTTCATCCAAGTATGTAAGGCTACCCAAAACATAAGATTGTTCTCTCATGTACCCCATCGAATGTAGTAGGTTGATAGTTGAAGGTGATAGGTTCTGTCTGTGTAATTCTTGAATGGGTATTTGAAAGTTATTCATACATCATATATTTTCTTGAATTGATGATCATCATAACTTGAATTATTTGTTTAAATCACTTATTTGAATTATTATCTAACCCTACATGATTACTTTGTTGAAAATCACAAGAATGAGACAGGGGTTGATGTCTGGAGCCTTGATCATATGGGTGTGCTTGCTTGTTGTGGTCCAGGTCCTGAGTTGAATGTGTTGATGAGATTGATATCCTTAGAGTCTGAAAGAGGTTGAAATTAATCTTAAAATAATGTTCCTAACTCCTTTAGTAGATAGATGATGAGATGAGTTGATGTTCTTTGTCCAAAAGAGACGAAGTGATAGGAAATGTGGATGTTGATAGCTTATAAGCGTGTTGAGTACTGGGCGGAGTATTGAGCACCAAAATGAGCAAGAGTGAGTACCACTTGCACTCATTAACTACGTGGTCAGCATAGGAGAGGATTGGACAGTGAAAAAATGAATGTTTCTGTAGTCCCAAAAGAGAGCTTGATAGATGCGTCCTTTACCTTGGTAAGGTATTGGATGGATGTGGCAATGACATCGCTTTCGTTGTATTGTCATTATCTCATAAGTGATGGTTGTCGGTTAGAGAAACTCGCACATAGGTTCCATCTGATAGTACTCTGATGTTGATGTGATTCTATGAGTCTTGATTCATGTTGATGTGATACTGTTCTACTCTTTATCCTAAACTGAGATAAGTACCTGATGATTTGATGTTATTATTCTTATATTGTTTACTTTTAGCCCATTACATACTGCACTTTCCATATACTGACATCATTTGGTGCTGCATCATTTCATGATACAAATCAGTAGACAGACGACTTCAGCAGAGGATTCATTGAGGTTCAGAGACTTCTAGCTCCAGAGACTTGGTGAGTCCTCCCCTACATTTGGAAGACGTCATTTATTTCACTTTCTTATGTCATGAGTTATTCCTTGAGTTTGTGGTAGTCATGGCCTGTCATGGTACCTTCCTTAACAATAAAGATAGAGATTTCATAGACATAGAGAGATGATGGATTGATGTTGGGGTCTTTTCCCCTTTCTAAACTAAATTGTCTTAATTCTATCATATATTAAGGATGTTGATGGCTAGTCGTATGGCCTACGACCCATATTTCTGATGTAGATGTGATAAGATAAAGGCCCGCTATTATAAATTCTGATGTTTTCCAATGATTTGTTGATTGAATGAATGAAATGAGGCCAGGTGGTTCGCTTGGGGTTTGGCAATAGTCTCTGAGTACCAGTTACGCGTAGGTTACCCTCTCGGGGCGTGACAAACTTGGTATCAAAGTACAAAGTTTGAGTGTCCTAGGGAGTCTATTAAGCGTATCTAGTAGAGTCCTGTTTATGGGTGTGTTGTGCACCACACGTCATAAGAATGAGGCTATAGGACATTCGAAAGTGTTACCCTTCTTCTATGATCTGAGTTCGTACGATAGAGTTTAACTCCATGAAAACGTTGTTCTAATTTGTATGTTACACCTTTACAGAATATTCCTCCAAAATGAACTGATGGTCAGAGAGATGCCTTAACCCCAACTACTGAAAATTCCTAACTAGAGGTCCCTACTCAAATAGGGACAAGTAGACGGGTCAACCTGCCAGGACTGCTGAGGTCCCAAAGGCGCCCCCTGCACAACCACAGCCATTACCATGCTTACTCAGCTAGTGGCCTCCCAGGGTAATAGTTGAGGTCCTTAGGTTCCTAGTTCCAGCTCGCAGGAGTCCAAGGCTGCAATTAGGCTTAGAGACTTCTTACGGATGAAGCCACTAGTTTATACGAGGTCAAAGGTTGAGGAGGACCCGTAGAACATATCGATGAGATGTGGAAGGTCTTGAGGGCCATGCATGCTTATGAGATTAAAGTAGTTGATCTTGCTTCCTACCAGCTGAGAGATGTTGTAAATGTCTGGTACAACCAATGGGAGGAAAGTAAAGGTGAAGATGCTAAACCTCTAGATTGAGATGAGTTTGAGGCTACTCTCCTTGACCATTTCTTTTTCCAAGAGTTGAGGGAGGCGAAGGTTGATGAGTTCGTGAACTTAAAACAAGAAAGGATGATCATGAAGGAGTACAACCTCAAAATCAGTAAGCTGTCCAAATATGCTCTGGAGAAGGTCCAAGACATGAGGGCAAGGATGAGGAAGTTTGTGTCTTGTTTGGGCAGGCATGTAAAGAAGGAATGGAAAGCAGCATTGTTGATCATAGGTATGCACATTTCCAAGATTATGGTATATGCCCAGTAAACTGAGGAGGACAAAAAGAAGGATAGAGAAGAGCAGATGAGCAAGAAAGCAAAATTAGCAGGGCATGAGCCTAGCCAACTGAGACAGAATAAGGGTGACAAATCCTATATTCAGAAGAGGTCTTCTCACTATATACCCTCTGCAGCGAGTGCACCTATCCAACAAAATAGGTAAAATCAGAAGTCTTATGGTTACCAGAATTTCAGGGCCCAGAGTTTCCAATCTCAAGCTACTGTAACCTAATGTAGGAAAGGAAAACCACCTTGTGACAAGTGTGGTAAGCTCCATCTAGGTGAGTGTCATGTGGGCAAAGTTGTTTGTTACTCATGTAGTCAGATTGGTCACTTCTGGTATGAGTGCCATAAGAGGAGACGAGGTGAAAAAAACAATCGAGCATAGTCCTCCACAACACCCCCAGCTCATAGTCATCAAAGGGGCAGTCCTACGGGTGCATGTAGCAGGATGAACTGTCTTTATGCTATAGCTAATCGTTAGGATCAGGAGGCAGCACCAAATGCTGTTACGACTATGCTTCGAGTCTTTACTTTTTATTGTTATGTATTGCTTAACCCGGGTGCCACTCTGTCCTTTGTAACTCTCTATGCGGCTAGTAAATTTGGGATCCTTCCAAAGTTTCTGGTTGGACCCTTTTCTGTTTCCACTCCCACTGGTGAGTCTATCATAGCTAAGAGGGTTACAGGGATTGCGTAGTTTCTATTTATCATAGAGATACTTTGCCCGACTTGGTGTAATTGGAGATGGTTGACTTTGATGTGATCCTTGGCATGGATTGGCTTCATGCCTTTATGCCTTCATTGATTGTAGGACTTGAGTTTTTAAGTTCCAATTTCCTAATGAACCTGTTAGAGTGGAAACAGAGTTCTGTTGCACCTAAGGGAAAGTTTATCTCCTATCTTAGAGCCAGAAAGCTAATCTCTTAAAGGTGTATCTACCACCTCATGTGAGTTTAGTCTGATGATGTTGAGTCCCTCACTCTAGAGTCGGTCCCAATTGTAAATGAGTTCCCTGAACTGTTCGTTGTGGATTTTCATAGAGTCCCTCCTGATAGGGTAATTGACTTTGAGATTGATATTCTCTCTGATACCCAACCTATCCCAATTCCACCTTATAGGATGGCCACCGCTGAATTGAAAGAGCAATTGAAAGATTTGCTAGAAAAAGGTTTCAGAAGACCTAGTATTTCTTTCATGACCAAAGCCTAGGCCCTAGACATGACCGGCGAACGGGGAACCCGAAGGAACCTCAAACAAGCCTCATAACATATCATTGCACATCCTTAGTCGCGGAAGCAATTAAAATGACAATAAAAGATAAGCATAAGCAATTGAATTAGGGATAAGGGTAAACTTCCGTATCATATCATCAAGAAACAAGAGAGTCAATGCTCATAACATAGATATGTAACATGTCTAACAACACCTCTACTACATAGATAAGAGCGGGCCATGACAAATAATTGGGATCACCCTTACAGTCAATATATGAATAAAGGTAAAATAGTCTTAGTACATAGCAAGAGATCATAAGCAACGTCCTCGAAATAGAGGACTCACCAACATGCTTGAGAGACAATGCGACGTGGAGGAGGAGAAGAATCAAGCGGTGCACCAGTTCCTACATGGTGACATCATGTAGACATAGAGTATGCGTTAGTACATTTGAATGTACTAAGTATGTAGGATGCAATGTAGCAAGTGATGGTAACATAATTGAAATGCATAAGCATAGACAATGAGTACATATAACAATATTGCATGCATGGAAGATGCTCATAGTAAATAATGCTTATATGGATCCTAAAGTAAGTTTAAGGAGTGATCATTCTTAGTGCAATCCAAGGCCTACCACCCTCTTTGATGGGCGCATGAAGTACCAAACCGTTCATAAGGTTGATGAAGTACAAACCCCGAACAAGGTTGACGGAGTACAAACCCACTAACAAGATTGATGGGTACGAACCCCCAACAAGGTTGATAGGTACAAACACCCAACAAAGTTACCAGGCCTACCACCCCCAGAGCTAAGCTATCAAGGTACCAACCCCTCAATAAGTTACTCGGGCCTACAACCACCCAAGCTAGGCTTGGTCATCCCCAACACTATAGAGATAACATCATATATATATATATACACACTCCTTTCATCATCATATGCATCTATTACTTTTCATCATCATTTCATCATCACAAATTCACTCAATTCATCAAACATGCATTGAACCTTCAATTCCTCAAGAAACCATTAGCGGACATTTTAACAAACATTTAGATGGTGTGTAATACTAGTGTAAAACCATGCAATTCAAGAGTTTTATCATGCTAGAAAATCCAATGTAAAACCATCAATAGATACTTGGTAACACCCTCAAGCAATATGCATCAAAATCCTTTATCAAATCTCACATTTGATCTTAGATTCATAGCCAAAAACATAGTAAAGCAGTCACAATTTCATATACCCCAACATGGTATGCAACGAATTTCATAATAAATAAGACCCATGAGTAAATCAACTTTAAATCATGAAAATTAGACTAAAAGGAAGCTTGGGTATCATGGGTGAAAATAACCCATGAAAGAAACCCACATACCTTAGCTTTGGAGATGAACTTGATGAAGATTGGAGATGGAGACTTGAAGATTGAGAGGAAATCCTTACATCCGAAGAGGTTTTTGAGACTTGAATTTAGGGGTAAAACAATTGGCTAAGTGTTATAATGAGTATTGGAAAATGTTTAGAGTGATATGAGGGTGAAAACTGGCTAAGTATAGGTATTTTCACGTTTAAAAAAAACTTAGGTCCAAGACGTAAAATTCTTGGACCGAAGTCAAAACTGGGAAACAAAATACACTGAGGCGCGCCCTTAGCATGGAAACCTCATTGGAATTTGCATTTTTTGAAAATCAAAATTGCTAATCGATTGCTCTTAAATCGGGGGTAGACCCATTTTCCACTCAAATTGACCCCCTGAATAGGAATATGAAGTTTGGATTTTCGATCTCGCGCATTGCTTTTGAGATTTATGAAAATTACAATTCCTGGCACTTTCAAGGCAGATTTTTGGGCACTTTTTGGGTTGTTACAATATCTCCCCCTTGGGAACATTCATCCCTGTATGTCAAAGAGACATATATGAGAGATGTAAATATGATAATTTCAGCCCTCATAAGGATGCAACAAACTTAAACATCATTTCAAAAATCTCATCGTAAGTGTAAAATCATCATGAACTTGTCAATTAAACATGAATGTATACATATGTCATGGGCTGAACTTAGACTTGAAATCACATGGAAGACTTAGAGTGATACCTTAAGGATGAGTGGAGTGGAAAAGGTAAGGATATCGCTTTTGCATGTCCGCCTCGGACTCCCATGTGGCACTTTCTACTTAATGATTTCTCCAATGGACCTTAACGAAAGCCACATCCTTGTTCCTCAATCTCTTCACTTGCCTATCCAAAATCTGAATCAAAACCTCTTAATAAATCAAGTTGTCTTCAACTACCTCCACAACATCAAAAGGTACAGCAGTACTGGGATTAGCCACACACTTCCTCAACATAGACAAATGAAAGACCGGATGAACCAATTCCATTTCTCTAGGAAAATCCAACTCCTAGACCACTTTACCGATCCTTCCAATCACCCTATAAGGGCACACATATATAAGGCTCAACTTGCCCTTCTTACCAAAATGGACCAAACCCTTCATGGGTGATACCTTCAAATAAACTACATCATCAACTTCGAATTCAAGCTCCCTTCTCCTCACATTAGCATAAGACTTTTGACGGCTTTAGGTCATTTTCAATCTTTCCATAATCATCTTAACCTTCTCAAGAGCCTCCATAACTAGATCTGGTCCTAACAAGGCCACCTCACCAACCTCAAACCACCTAACCGGTGATCTAGAATGTCTACCATAAAGATCCACAAATGGAGCCATACCGATGCTAGAATGATAGCTATTGTTGTAGGCAAACTCAATCAATGGGAGTTGATCATCCCAACTACCTTTAAATTCTAATACATAAGCTCTAAGTTTCTCCTCAAGGGTTTGGATGGTCCTTTCAACTTGGCCATCCATTTGAGGGTGGAAGGCCATAAAAAGCTTAACTCTAGTACCAAGAACACTTTGCAAAGATCTCCAAAAATTTGAAGTAAATTGAGCTCCATGATCTAATATGATGGATAAAGGAATCGCAAACAATCTTGCCAATTCATTGATGTATAACCTAGTATACTCTTCAGGCCTGTATGTAGTCTTAACAAGTAGAAAGTAAGCCCATTTCATTATCCTATCAACCACAAACCAAATGGAATCAAAGCCTTTTCTAGTCATGGGCAACCCAATCACAAAATTCATATTAATCACCTCCCACTTCTAAGTAGGAATCTCTATGTCTTGGGTTAGACCACCTGGCCTTTGATGTTCGACTTTGTCTCGTTGATAACTATGACAGATGGAAAAGAATTTGACAATGTCCCTCTTCATATCTACTTAACAATACACCTCTCTCAAATCTCTATACATTTTAGCTGAAATGGGGTGAATAGAATAAGACGAATTATGGGCCTCATCAAGGATCTTTTCTATCAAGCTATCGACACAAGGCACACACAATCTGCCTTGGTATCTAAGTGCATCGTCTCCCCCTTGGGAGAAAACCTCTACTTTCCCCTCTTTCACTAAGGTCTTCAATTCTAACAAGGCGGGGTCAAGATCTTGTTTAGCTTTCACCTCCTCAACCAATGAGGATTTAGATCCATCAAGAACAACAAAACCACCATATCCACTTCCCCAAACCTAAATCTCGATCTAGCCAAATGATATACCTCCCTAGCCACCTCCCTATCACCATCGTCAAAATGATCTAGGCTACCCATAGACACCCTACTCAAAGCATCTGCACCACATTAGGCTTACCCGGATGATAATACACACTCATATCATAGTCCTTAAGAAGTTCTAACCATCTCCTTTACCTCAAGTTAAGATTTCTTTGAGTGAAGACATATTGGATGCTCTTATGATCGGTGAAAACATCAACATGCACCCCCAAACAAGTAATTATGCCAAAATCTTTAATGCAAATACCACGACGTCTATTTCACGATCATGGGTAAGGTAGTTCTTTTCATGAACCTTCAGTTGCCTAGATGCATAGGAGCACCACAATATACAATAAATCCCTTTATCCTATCCGGTAGTGACAATATAGGAGTGGACACAAGATTATCTTTCAAGGTTTGGAAACTCCTCTCACACTCATCAATCTACACAAACTTGGCCTTCTTTTGAGCCAATTGTGTCATAGGGGAAGAAATAAAAGAGAAACTATTCATGAATCTTTGATATTACCTTGCTATGCCCAAGAAACTCCTAATATCCGATGGAGTCAACGATCTAAGTCAATTTTTAATCACATCGGCCTTCTTAAGATCCACCTTAATACCATCCCCCATCACCACATGTCCTAGGAAGGCAACCTCATTCAACCGAAATTTACACTTTTCATATTTAGCAAATAGCATCTCCTCCCTCAATCTTTGCAACACAATCCTCAAAGTAGCACTATGCACCTCCTCACCACAAGAATAGATCAAAATATCATCAAGGATCAAGGTAGGATTTAAAGACCCTATTCTTAAGGTCCATGAAGATGGTTGGTGCATTGGTCAACCCAAAAGACATCATAACAAACTCATAATGCAAATATCTAGTTCGGAAGGCCATCTTGGGAATATCACATCTCTCACCTTAACTTGATCCCAAATTGAAGATCAATCTCAAAGAAATGGTTAGCCCCTTGTAATTGATCAAACAAATCATCAATCCTTGGAAGAGGATACCTATTCTTTATGGTGACCGTATTGAGTTGTGGGTAGTCAATATACATCCTAAGGGACCCATCCTTCTTTTTCACAAACAACACCGGTGCACCCCAAGGTGATTGGCTAGGCCTAATAAATTCACTCTCCAACAAGTCCCTCAATTGTTCCTTTAACACCGTTGGGGCCATACAGTAAAGGGAAATAGAACTAAGTTTAGTATCGGGAAGAAGATCTATACCAAACTCTATTTCCCGTTCAGGAGGAACATCGAGAAGGTCACTTGGAAACACATCAAGGAACTCATTAACAACCGGAACAGGCTCTATGGAAAGGACTTTAGACTCCACATTTCTAATCCTCTCAAGTTGGTAAAAACACCCCTTAGAGATCAACTTACGAGCCTTAATGCAAGAGATGAACCTACCCTTGACCATCACTTCATGACTCTCCCACTTAAGGATGGGTTCATTTGGGAATTGGAATTCGACCCTATGGGTTTTACAATCAATAAAAGCATAGTATGCATGCAACCAATCCATCACAAGAGTGACATCAAAATCAACCATGTCCAACTCAACAAGATCACAAGGCAACATTTTATGCAAGATGCAAATTGGCCAACTTCTATAGACTTTTCTAGCTATAATAGATGCACCAATAGGAGTAAATACCTCATATGACTCGTGCAACAATTTGGGCTCAACATGGAACCTTTTGGCAACAAAGGGGATAACAAAGGAAGTGTGGCACCTAGATCAATCAATGCATACACATCAAAGTTAAAGATTGTCAACATACTAGTAACAACATCGGGGACCTATCAATCACTTGCCTTCCATGCAAAGCATAAAATTAGTTGTGCCTTGGGGCACTATCTTATCGGCCACCCCTCCCCAATATAACCGCATTAGCACCTTGAGGACAAACCTCCTTACCCCTGTTGCGATTTCAAGGGCAATCTATTGCCTTATGCCCCATTTCTCCAAAACAATAGCAAGCACTAGTATCCCACAAGCATGGGCCACCATGACCCTTACCACACTTCGGACATACATCAATAGGAGCCAAACCTGTACTACCTTGGGCTTTCAAAAAATTACTTGCCATCCACTTTTGAAATGCATGAGAAGACCTTTGGCCTCGTTGGAATCGGCCACTGTTTTGGAACTTACCCTCAAAATGGGTCCTCTTGGCCTCATGACCCCTTCTCTTCCTTAATTTCTCCTCTTCCATTTGTTCAACATAGGTCATCAAACATGACAAGTCTATGTCAATAATCAACATGGTGGACCGGCACTCCTCACTAACTAAGTCGGAAACACCCATCACAAATTTGTTCATTATCGACCTTAGGTCGGCAACCAAGTGAGGAGTAAACTTTGAAAGTTGCGTGAACTTGAGGGCATACTCCCTCACACTCATAGGACCTTGCCTCAAATTCATAAATTCCACCAATTTCGCTTCCCTAAGCTTAAGAGGAAAAAAAAAAGATTAAGAAATGTCGCCATAAACTCTTCCCACAAAACCACATTATTGACTCCTTTTTCATCCTTCCATTGATTGTACCATATTTCTACTACCCCTTTGAGTTGGTAGGCAACCAACTCCGCCTTATCCAATGGCCTCATACCCACGATAGAAAAAAATCTTGTGGACCTCATCAATGAACTCTTGAAGGTCCTTACTCACCTTCAACCTATGGAATTTCGAGGATTTATCCACATGAAATCTCTCACCTGAGATGCTGGTGTAGAAGCATGAGGGGCTTAGGCCCTTTGGTTAGCTTGATTCTACATCACTTGTGCCAGCAAAGTGAGAACATCCCTAAGCTTTCCATTGGCCGGTTGCTCCTTGGGTGTGTGTGTGACACCCCATAACCTTATGCTCTTATGTATCTATGTTTAAAGCCTCATTTGGTTAGATTGGGTGTGTAGTAGATTCATGGGAGACTCCTAGTACCTAAACGAGTTCAAGACTTACCTCCAAGTTAAGTTTTGGGTGTTGTTTCATATAAGGCTCAACTTTAAACTAGCATATATCTTAGAATATTTGGAACATGTGTCACCCACAAAATTTCAAATGGAAGCCCTCTAAGTTATCTTTGTAACAGACTTTGTTTCACCTCATTCCGACGTCAGATGAAGGAGTTATGACCATTTTCCAGAGACCCTCCCGTCCAGTGAACCCTCATGGGTACTCATACGGGCGGTATGGTCTTGTATGGCTCGTGTGAAGGGGTACGGGCTGTGTCACCTAGACATGTGGTGGACAACAATATTTTCTTGTCTATGTGAGGTGGATCGGACCAGTAAAAGGTCCGTGTGACACTACACGGTCCGTGAAAGTGGCCGTCAAAGTGACGAGACATTAATTTTTCCAAGTTTCCCAACTTCTAATTTTTTCACTAAGCCACTTCACACGAGCACTCCACATGAACCGTGGAGTGCCACATAGCCTGTGAAGTCTCCAATGAGATGACACTTTGCCATTTTTTCCATCCATTCACTAATGGTATTTTCGTAAATGCTAGTTATCCTAATGACCCTTTTTGACATTTTAGGCTATTTTAACCTTCCTAGAAGACCTACACTCTAATCTTAAGGATCCAATTTCATTACTCTCATATAAATCACTCTCTCAAATCCTCTAAAGAGTCTCCATCAAGCTTCAATTTAATTTCAAGGAAACCTAAGAAGAAGATTGGATTCCAAGATCATTTCCAAGCCTCCATTCTCCCAATCTCAATTCCAAGCAACTTTAGACCTAAGGTATATGGTGTTGAGCCATTGGGTCCTTCCACCCATGGTGCCTAGAGCCTCTTTTGATTAATATTTCATGATTTAAAGTTTATTTTACATGTGGGTCTTATATATTGAGAAATTTACTGCACAATGACTTTAGTTCATGAAAACATGGTTATTTTAGCGTGTTTTACGCTTCAAATCTTAGATCTAATGTTGGAAATGATGAGGGGTTTTAATATGAATGTCTTGGGAGTGCTGAAAGTTATTAGTTAAAGGATTCACCACTAATTTTTCTGCATGATTTTATCTCTAAATTATATATTCTTTTACCCCCATTACACACCCCCAAAGTGTTTGATAAAACGTCCAGTAATGCTTTCTTGAGAAAATGAAGGTCCGAAGCATGAGATATGATATGAATTAAGCATAATAATGAAAAGATCTTATGTACATGATTATTCCTACATGAGGTGTTGCATTAGAGCTTATAATGAATCTTATATAAAGTGTTGCACTAGACCATGCACAATCTGAGGGTGATAAGAACCCGATCAACCATGTGAGGGATTTATACTTCACTACCAAGGATGATTGGGCTGTGACCATCATCAACCAAGTTGGGGTCTTGTACTCATCAACCATGTGTGGGGTTTATACCTCACCACCTAGGATGATTGGGGTGTGACAAACATCAACCATGTGACCGGTTTATACCTCCCCACCTAGGATGATTGGGGTGTGACCATCATCAACCAACCAAGGTTGGAAAGATAGCTCAGTCTCTTCTTCACATATGATATTATATATAAACATGATTTACTCAAGCATGTTTTACTCTAGCATTGATCATTCATGCCATATTACTGTATTATGCCTATTATTTATTGATACGAATTTTGGTTTTGATGCCTATTCCTTGTTGTATTGCATCCCGCATACTTAGTACATTCAAAGATACTGACACATACTCTTGCCTACATGATGTCACCATGTAGAAACCAGTGTCCGAGTTGATCCTCCTCCTCCACGTTGTTAGGCAGTGCTATTCCAAGCTTGTTGGTGAGTCCTCCATTTCGAGGACCTTAATCTATGTCGTTACTAACTATGTATTAAGATTCTCTTTGATTTATCATTTACCTATGACTATGAGCGTGAGCCCGGTTATATGTCTTAGCCCCCACCATTATCTATGTAGTAGAGGTGTTGTTGGATAGAGCTATGTATTTATGCCATGAGTTGATTCTATTATCTCTTGACTCTATGTTATGACAAGTCCTCCCTTACCCCTTTTTTCCCTTTATTTCTATTCTTCAAATGTCATTTATTTATTCCGCGACCAAGGATGTGTAATGATATGCTATGAGGCTTGTTTGGGGTTTCTTTGGGTTCCTCATTAGCCGGTCACATCTAGGACCTAAAATTGGGTTGTGACATAGATGGTATCCAAGCACTAGGTTGTTAGATCCTCGGATTCCAACACACTGTGCTGATTCGAATCCTATTTATGGTTGTGAAGCACGCTACGACTATAGATAGGAGGCTATGAGGCGTTGTAGAAAATATTTCCTTTCGTCATGTCCTAAGTCGGTCTATAGAGTGGTGGTAAGTATTTATTCCAAATGATTATTCTCTGCTATGCTAGATCATGCCTAATATTAGAGGAAGATGGGCCCAAACTCCCGAGGAGCAACTTACGAATGGTGAATTCCGGGATGCGGTTACTATTCTTTACCAAATTGTGGCCAACCAAGTCCAACAAGGGGCCCAAGCCCCTCGTGCTACTACCCTGGGAGCTAGGATAAGGGACTTAATGACGACGAATCCTCTGATTTTTCATCGGTCACAGGTGGATAAAGATCCACAAGAATTTATCAATGAAATCTACTAAATCTTGTCTATCATGGGTGTTGGACCAAATGAAAAGGTGGAGTTGGCAGTGTTCCAAGTCAAGAGTGTGGCTAAAATTTGGTTTGATCAATAGAAGGATGAGAAGGATAATTGCCATGTGGTGCTTTGGGAGGAATTCAAATATGCCTTTCTTAATCGGTTCTTCCCTCTTGAGCTTAGGGAAGCAAAGTTGGTTGAGTTTATAAACTTGAAACAAGGTGGTATGAGTGTGAGAGAGTATTCCCTCAAATTTAATCAACTCTCAAATTGTGCTCCTCACTTGGTGTCCAATTCTAGGTCAAGGATGAATAAGTTTGTTTTGGGGGTTTCCGACTTAGTAAGTGAAGAATGCTAGTCCCCTTTGCTTATTAGTGATACGGACTTGCCTGGGTTGATGACTTATGTAGAGCAAATGGATGAAGAGAAGTGGAGAAAGAGGAAGGGTCATGAGGCCAATAGGGCCTAGTTTGGGGGTAAGTTCCAAAGGGATGCTAGATTTCACCATGGCTAAGTGTCTTCCAACACTATTATTAGGGGATTTGCCAATAACTTACCTAGGACTCAAGGTGTTGGTGGAGTGGCTCTTATAGAGGTGTGTCCTAAATATGGAAGGAAGCATGGAGGTCTATGTTTGAACAGGTCTAATGTATTCTTTGATTGTAGGGAGCTTGGTCACAAGAAGGTAGATTGTCCAAGAAGCTATGGTAAGGTCCAGGGTGTAAATGTGGTTCCATTGGGCAGAGGTGGTCCTCAAGGTGGCGTTCCAATGCACAACCAGATTTATGCTCTACATGGGAGGCAAGGGGTTGGTGAGGTTCCCGATGTTGTTACCGGTATGTTAAAAATCTTTGAGCTTGATGTATATACTTTGACTGATCTGATGCCACCCTTTCCTTTGTTACCCCTTTGTTTGCTAGAACATTCCATGTAGAGTTGGAGTTGTTGCATGAGTATTATGAGGTGTCTACTCCTATAGCTACATCAATTATTGCAAGGAAAGTGTAAAGAAATTGTTAGTTTTGCATCTTGCATAAAATCTTACCTTGTGATCTTGTTGAATTAGATATGGTTGATTTAGATGTTATTTTTAGGATGGATTTGTTGCATGCATACTATGCTTCTATTGATTGTAGAACCTCTAGGGTCAACTTTCACTTCCCAAATGAACCCGCCCTTGAGTGAGAAAGTCATGACGTGGTGGTTAAAGGTAGATTAATTTCATGCATTAAAGTCCATAGGTTTATTTCCCCAGGGGTGTATGTATCATCTTGTGAGAGTCAAAGATATGGAGTACAAAGTCCCTTCCATAGAGTTGATTCTGGTTGTAAATGAGTTTCTTGATATCTTCCAAAATAACCTTCCCGGTGTCCCTCCCGAAAGGGAGATAGATTTTGGCATAGGTCTCCTTCCCAACACTCAACCTATCTCCATTCCCCCTTATCGCATGGCACCAACGGAGTTGAAGGAGTTAAAGGAGCAATTGAAGGATTTGTTGGAGAAGGTATTTATTAGGCATAGCCATTCACCTTTGAGTGCACTGGTGTTGTTTATAAAGAAGAAGGATGGGTCACATAGAATACGCATTGACTACCGACAACCCAGTAGTATCACTATAAAGAATAGGTATCCTCTTCCAAGGATTGATGACTTGTTTGACCAATTACAAGGGGCTATCTTTTTCTCTAAGATTAATCTTTAGTCCGGGTATCACCAAGTGAAGGTGAGGGAGTATGATAATCCCAAGACGGTCTTCTGTACTAGATATGGGCATTATGAATTCGTGGGGATGTCTTTTGGGTTAACCAATGCACTAGCCATCTTCATGGACTTAATGAATAGGGTCTTCAAACCCTACCCTGATTCCTTTGTTGTTTTCTTCATTGATGATATTTTGATCTATTCACATAGTAGGGAGGAGCATATGGGGTATTTGAGGGTTATGTTGCAAAGGTTGCGAGAAGAGAAATTGTATGCTAAATATGAAAAGTGTGAATTTTTGTTAAAGGAGGTTGCATTTGTGGTTCATGTGGTGTCGGGAGATGGTATAAAAGTGGATCCTAAGAAAATTGATGTGATTAGGAATTGGCCTAGACCATTGATCCCATCGGATAATAGGAGCTTCTTGGGCCTTGCGGGTTACTATAAAAGATTTGTGGATAGGTTCTCCTCCATTTCTTCCCCTATGACAAAATTGACTCAAAAGAAGTTTAAGTTTGTGTGGACCGATGAATGTGAGGATAGCTTCCAAACATTGAAAGATAGACTTGTGTCCGCTCCTATATTGTCACTACTAGATGGGCTTGAGGGTTTTCTTGTATTATGACATATCTAGGGTTGGTTTGGGTTGTGTGCTTATGCAAAATGGTAAGGTCATAGCCTATGCTTCTAAGCAACTGAAAGTGCATGAAAAGAACTCCCCTACCCATGATCTTGAATTGGCCACCATGGTGTTTGCATTAAAGATTTGGTGTCATTATTTGTATGGGTACATGTTGATGTCTTCACCGATCATAAGAGTATCCAATATGTCATCACTCAAAAAGACCTCAACTTGAGGCAAATAAGGTGGCTAGAACTTCTTAAGGACTATGACCTGAGTAACCATTACCACCCGGGTAAGGCAAATATTGTGGCAGATGCGTTGAGTCGGGTGTCTATGGGTAGCCTAGCTCATGTTGATAGTGGTGATAGGGAGATGGCTAGGGAGGTGCATAGATTGGCTAGGTTGGGGTTGAGGTTAGAAGATGTGGGTAGTGGTGTTGTTATGGTTGGTGGTTCCAAATCCTCATTGGTTGATGAGGTGATAGCAAAACAAGATCTAGACTATTCCTTACCTAAGTTGAAGGCTTTGGTGAAAAAGGCAAGATAGAGGTTTTCTCCCAAAGGCCCTTAGATACCAAGGTAGGTTGTGCATGCCTTGTGTTGATGGTTTGAGGGGGATAATTCTTGATGAAGCCCATAATTCCTATTATTCTATCCACCCCGGTTCTACCTAAATGTATAGAGACTTGAGGGATGTATATTGGTGGGGAGGCATGAAGGGGGACATTGCCAAATTCTGGTTGCCATAGTTGTCAACAAGTCAAAACCAAACATCAATAGCCGAGTGGCCTAACCCAAGATATAGAGATTCCTACTTGGAAGTGGGAGAGTATTAATATGGATTTTGTGGTTAGATTGCCCAAGACTAGAAAAGGTTTTGATTCCATATATGTGGTGGTTGATAGGATGACGAAATTGGCTCATTAGCTACCGGTTAAGACCACATACAGGGCCGAAGAGTATGCGAGGTTGTACATCCTTGAGTTAGTTAGGTTACATGGGCTTCCTTTATTCATTATATCGGATTGGGGTGCACAATTCACTTCACACTTCTGGAAATCTTTTCAAAGGGGTCTTGGTACAAAAGTTCACCTTAGTACGAGCTTTCATCCCTAAACGGATGGCCAAGCCGAAAGAACCTTTCAAACCCTTGAAGATATGCTCAGGACATGTCTATTGGAATTAAGAGGTAGCTAGGATGATTATCTTCCTTTGATTGAATTCGCATACAACAATAGCTATCTCTCTAGTATCGGTATGGCCCCTCTTGAGGCTCTTTATGGGAGGCAATGTAGATCACCGATTGGTTGGTTTGAGGTTGTAGAGGTGGTCTTATTGGGACCAGATCTAGTTATGGATGCTCTTAAAAAGGTTAGTATGATTATGGAAAGCTTAAGAATGGCCTAAAGACATCAAAAATCTTATGTCGATGTGAGAAGAAGAGACCTTGAATGCAAAGTGGGTGATTGGGCTAATTTGAAGGTTTCTCCAATGAAAGGTGTGGTCCGTTTCGGTAAAAAGGGGAAATTGAGTGCAAGGTGCGTTGCTCCTTATGAGGTATTGAAGAGGGTTAGCAAGGTAGCTTATGAATTGAATTTGCCTAGTGAAATGAACTTGGTTCATCCGGTGTTCTAGATCTCTATGTTGAAGAAATGTGTGGGTGACCCTAATGCCATTGTGCCTCTTGAGGTGGTGGGTTTTGTTGATGATAACTTGACTTATGAGGAGGTCCTAGTCCAGATTCTAGATTAGCAAGTGAAGAGATAGAGGAACAAGGAGGTGACATCCGTTATGGTCCATTGGAGGAACCAACAAGTCGAAAGTGCTACATAGGAGGCCGAAGCGGATATGCAAAAATGATACTCTTTTCTTTTCCACTCCACTCAAGCCTAAGGTACTAATCCTAAGTCCTCTATGCGATTTCAAGTCTTAATTTCTGGCTTTCAGCCATTGCATGCATTCATGTTTATATAGGCAAGGTTTTATTGTAAATTTTAATGTTCATGTTGAGACCTTTTTTAAAATCATGTTTGGATACATTTGTTGCATCCATATTAGGCTAAAAAGCTTCATGGCTACCCTCCTTGTTTACATTTCTTTTACATTCGGGGACGAATGTTTCCAAGGGGGAGATATTGTGACATCCCATATGCTCTTGTGTATCCATGTTTCAAGCCTCATTTGGTTAGGTTGGGAGAGTACTAGATTCATGGGAGACTTCTAGTACCTAAACAAGTTCCAGACTTACCTCCAAGTTGAGTTTTGGGTGTTGTTTCATATAAGGGTCAATTTAAACTAGCATAAATCATAGCATATTTGGAATTGGTGTATTCCATGACATTTAAATGGAATCCCTCCAAGTTATCTTTGCAACACACTTTGTTTCACCTCATTCCGACATCAGATGAAGGAGTTATGACCATTTTTATGAGACCCTCCTGTGCAGTGAACCCTCGTGGGTACCTATACGGACAATGTGGTATTAATGGCTTATGTGAAGGGGTATAGGCCGTGTCACCTAGATGTGTGGTGGTTTACAATATTTTCTTGTCTGAGTGAAGTGGGACGGACCAGTAAACAGTCCATGTGACACTACACGGTCCGTGAAAGTGACCGTCAAAGTGACGAGACGTTAATTTTTCCAAGTTTCCCAACTTCCATTTTTTTCACTAAGGAACTTCAAACGAGCACTCCACATGACTCATGGACTGCCACATGGCTAGTGAAGTCTCCAATGAGATGACACTTTGCCATTTTTTCCATCCATTCACTAATGGTATTTTCCTAACTGCTAGTTATCCTAATGACCCTCTTTGAATTTTTAGGCTATTTTAACCTTCCTAGAAGACCTACACTCTAATCTTAAGGATCCAGTTTCATTACACTCATATCAATCACACTCTTAAATCCTCTAAAGAGTCTCCATCAAGCTTCATTCAATTTCAAGGAAACCTAAGAAGAAGATTGGATTCCAAGATCATTTCCAAGCCTCCATTCTCCCAATCTCAATTCTATGCAACTTTAGACATAAGGTATGTGGTGTTGAGCCATTGGATCTTTCCACCCATGGTGCCTAGAGCCTCTTTTGAATAATATTTTATGATTTAAAATTTATTTTACATGTGGGTCTTATATATTGAGAAATTTACTGCACAATGACTTTAGTTCATGAATTATGGTTGTTTTAGCATATTTCGAGCTTCAAATCTTGGATCTAATGTTGGAATTGATAAGGGGTTTTGATATGAATGTCTTGGAGGTGTTGCAACTTATTAGTTAAAGGATTTACCACTAATGTTTCTGCATGATTTTATCTCTACATTGCATGTTCTTTTACCCCCATTACACACCTCCAAGGTGTTTGATAAAATGTCCGCTAATGCTTTCTTAGGAAATTGAAGGTCCAAAGCATGACATATGATATGAATGATGTTATAATAATGAAATGAGATTATGTACATGATTGTTCCTACATGAGACTTTGCATTAGAGCTTATGATGAATCCTATATAAAGTGTTGCACTAGACCATACCCAATCTAAGGGTGATAAAAGCCCGGTTAACCATATGAGGGGTTTATACTTCACCACATAGGATGATTAGGCTATGAGCATCATCAACAATGTTGGGGGTTTGTACTCATCAACCATGAGAGGGGTTTATACTTTACCACCTAGGATGATTGGGGTGTGACCAACATCAACCATGTGACCGATTTATACCTCCCCACCTAGGATGATTGGGGTGTGACCATCATCAACCAACCAAGGTTGGAAAGATAGCTTGGTCTCTTCTTCACATATGATATTTTATACAAGCATGATTTACTCAAGCATGTTTTACTCTAGCATTGATCAAACATGCCATATTACTGTATTATGTCTATTATCTATTGATACGAATTTTAGTTATGGTGCCTATTCCTTGTTGCATTGCATCCCTCATACTTAGTGCATTCAAATATACTAATGCACACTCTTGCCTACATGATGTCACCATGTAGGAATCGATGTCTGAGTTGATCCTCCTCCTCCACATTGTTAGGTAGTACTATTCCAAGCTTGTTGGTAAGTCCTCCATTTTGAGGACCTTAGTCTATGTCGCTATTTACTATGTATTAAGATTCTCTTTACTTTATCGTTTGCCTATGGCTATGAGGGTATGCCTGGTTATATGTCTTAGTCCCCACCGTTATCTATGTAGTAGAGGTGTTGTTGGGTAGAGCTATGTATTTATGCCATGAGTTGATTTATCTCTTGACTCTATGTTATGACAAGTTCTCCCTTATCCCTCTTTTCCCTTTATTTCTGTTCTTCAAATTTTATTTAAATGTTCCACGACCAAAGATGTGTAATGATATGGTATGAGTCTTGTTTGGGGTTCATTCGAATTCCCGATTTTCTGCTCATGTCTAGGCCCTATGCTTTGGTCGTGACATAGATGGTAACCCAGTACTAGGTTGATGGATCCTCGGATTCCAACACACCGCATCGATTAGAGGCCTATTTATGGTTATGAAGTGCGCCATGACTATGGATAGGAGGCTGTGAGGCATTATAGAAAATGTTTCCTTTCATCATGTCCTAAGTTGTGTAGTAGAGTGGTGGTTAGTATTTACTCCAAATGATTATTCTTTTCTATGTTAGATCATGCTGAATACTAGAGGAGAATGATCCCGCACTCCCGTGGAGCAACTTACGAATAGTGAATTCCGGGATGCCCTTACTATGCTTTCTCTAGTGGTGGACAACCATGTCCAACAAGGGGCCCAAGCCCCTCATGCTACTACCCCGGGAGCTAGGGTAAGGGACTTAATGAGGTTGAATCATCTGGTTTTTCATGGGTCAAAGGTGGATGAAGATCCACAAGAATTTATCGATGAAATCTACAAAATCTTGTCTATTATGTGTGTTGGAACAAATGAAAAAGCAAAATTGGCGGTGTACCAAATCAAGGGTGTGGCTCAAATTTGGTTTGATCAATGGAAGGGTGAGAAGGATAATGGCCATGTGGTGCTTTGGGAGGAATACAAATCGGCCTTCCTTAATCGGTTCTTCCCTCTTGAGCTTAGGGAAGCGAAGTTGGTTGAGTTTATAAAATTGAAACAAGGTGTTATGAGTGTGAGAGAGTATTCCCTCAAATTTAATCAACTTTCAAAGTATGCTCCTCACTTGGTGACCGATCCTAGGTCAAGGATGAATAAGTTTGTTATGGGGGTTTCCGACATGGTAACTGAAGAATGCTAGTCAGCTTTGCTTATTAGTGATATGGACTTGCCTTGGTTGATGACCTATGTCGAGAAAATGGAAGAAGAAAAGTAGAGAACGAGGAATCATGAGGCCAAGAGGGCCTAGTTTGTAGGTAAGTTCCAAAGGGGTGCTAGATTTCATCATGGCCAAGGGTCTTCCCATACTACTAATAGGGGATTTGCCAATAACATTCCTAGGACTCAAGGTTTTGGTGGAGTGGCTCTTATAGAGGTGTGTCCTAAATGTGGAAGGAAGCATGAAGGTTTATGTTAGAAGGGGTCTAATGCATGCTTTGATTGTGGGGAGCTTAGTCATAATAAGTTAGATTGCCCAAGAAGCCATGGTAAAGGCCGGGGTGTAAATGTGGTTTTATTGGGTAGAGGTGGCCCTCAAGGTGGTGCCCCAATGCATAATCGGCTTTATGCTCTACATGGGAGGGAAAGGATTGTTGAGGTTCCTGATGTTGTTAGCGGTATGTTAAAAATCTTTGATCTTGATGTATATACTTTGATTGATCCGATGCCACCCTTTCCTTTGTTACCCCTTTGTTTGCTAGAACATTGCATGTCAAGTTGTAGTTGTTACATGCGTATTATGAGGTGGCTACTCCTATAACTACCTCAATTATTGCAATGGAAGTGTATAAAAATTGTCTGTTTTGCATATTATATAAAATCTCACCTTGTGGTCATGTTGAATTAGATATGGTTGATTTTGATATTATTCTTGGGATAGATTGGTTGCATGCATACTATGCTTCTATTGATTGTAGAACCTGTAGGGTAAAGTGTCACTTCCCAAATGAACCCGTCCATGAGTGGGAAAGTCATGACGTGGTGATAAAAGGTAAGTTCATTTCATGCATTAAAGCCTATAGGTTGATTTCCAAGAAGTGTATGTATCATCTTGTGAGAGTCAAAGATGTGGAGTCCAAAGTCCCTTCCATAGAGTTGATTCTGGTAGTAAATGAGTTTTATGTTGTCTTCCCAAATGACCTTCCCGGTATCCCTCCCAAAAGGGAGATAGCATTTTACATAGGTCTCCCTCTTGACACTCAACCTATCATCATTCCACCTTATCGCATGGCACCAGCAGAGTTGAAGGAGTTAAAGGAGCTACTGAAGGATTTTTTGGAGAAGGGATTTATTAGGCATAGCTAATCACCTTGGGGTGCACCGGTGTTGTTCATAAAGAAGAAGGATGGATCACTTAGAATATGCATTGAGTACTGGCAACTCAATACTGTCACTATAAAGAATAGGTATCCTCTTCTAAGGATTGATGACTTGTTTGACCAATTGCAAGGAGCTAGCTTTTTCTCTAAGATTAATATTCGATCTAGGTATCACTAAGTGAAGTTGAGGGCGTTTGATAACCCCAAGATGGTCTTATGGACTAGATATGGGCATTATGAATTCGTGGGGATGTCTTTTGGGTTAACCAATGCACCAACCATCTTCATGGACTTAATGAATAGGGTCTTCAAACTCTACCTTGATTCCTTTGTTGTGTTCTTCATTGATGATATTTTGATCTATTCACATAGTAGGAAGAGCATATGAGGCATTTGAGGGTTATGTTGCAAAGATTTTTGGAAGAGAAATTGTATGCTAAATATGAAAAGTGTGAATTTTTGTTAAAGGAGGTTGCATTTTTGGGTTTTGGTGCAGGGACATGGTGTAAAAGTGGATCCTAAGAAAACTGATGTGATTAGGAATTAGCCTAGACCATTGACCCTATCGGATATTAGGAGCTTCTTGGACCTTGCGGGCTACTATAAAGATTTGTGGATGGATTCTCCTCCATTTGCTTCCCCTATAACAAAATTGACTCAACAGAAGGCTAAATTTGTGTGGACCAATAAATGTGAGGAAAACTTCCAAACATTGAAAGTTAGACTTGTGTCCGCTCCTATATTGTCACGACCAAATGGGTTTGAGAGTTTTGTCATGTATTGTGACACATCTAGGGTTGGTTTTGGTTGTGTGCTTATGCAAAATTGTAAGGGCATAGCCTATGCTTCTAAGCAACTCAAAGTGCATGAAAAGAACTACCCTACCCATGATCTTGAATTGGCCGCCGTGGTGTTTGCATTAAAGATTTGGTGTCACTATTTGTATGGGGTGCATGTTGATGTCTTCGCTGATCATAAGAGTCTCCAATATGTCTCTACTCAAAAAGATCTCAACTTGAGGATAAGAAGGTGGCTAGAACTTCTTAAGGACTACGACACGAGTATGCATTACCACCCGGGCAAGGCAAATGTTGTGGAAGATGCATTGAGTCGGGTGTCTTTAGGTAGCCTAGGTCATGTGGATAGTGGTGATAGGGAGATAGCTAGGGAGGTGCATAGATTGGATAGGTTGGGGGTGAGGTTGGAAAATGTAGGTAGTGGTGTTGTTATGGTTGGTGGTTCCAAATCCTCATTGGTTGATGAGGTGATAGCAAAACAATATCTAGACTCCTCCTTGCTTGAGTTGAAGACTTTGTTGAAAGAGTGAAAGATAGAGGTTTTCTCCCAAGGGGAAGATGGGGCCCTTAGATACCAAGGTAGGTTGTCCATGCCTTGCTTTGATGGTTTGAGGGGGAGAATTCTTGATGAAGTCCATAATTCCCCTTATTCTATCCACCCCGGTTCCACCAAAATGTATGGAGACTTGAGGGATGTTCATTGGTGGGAAGGAATGAAGGGGGACATTGCCAAATTCGTTTCTTGTTGCCCTAGTTGTCAACAAGACAGACCTAAACATCAAAAGTCAGGTGGCCTAACCCAAGATATAGAGATTCCTACTTGGAAATGGAAGAATATTAATATGGATTTTGTGGTTGGATTGCCCAAGACTAGAAAAGGTTTTGATTCCATAAGTGTGGTGGTTGATAGGATGACGAAATCAGCTCATTATCTACCGGTTAAGAACACATATAGGGCCGAAGAGTATACAACATTGTACATCCATGAGTTAGTGAGGTTATATGGGCTTCTTTTATCCATTATATTGAATCGGGTGCACAATTCACTTGACACTTCTGGAGGTCTTTTCAAAGGGGTCTTGGTACAAAAGTTCACCTTAGTACGAGCTTTCATCCCCAAACGAATGGCCAAGCCTAAAGAACTTTTCAAACCCTTGAGGATATGCTTAGGGCAAGTGTATTGGAGTTGAGAGGTTACTGGGATGACCATCTTCCTTTGATTGAATTTGCATACAACAATAGCTACCTCTCTAGCATTGGTACGACCCCTTTTGAGGCTCTTTCTGGAGGCAATGTAGATCACTGATCGGTTGGTTTGAGTTTGTAGAGGTGGTCTTATTGGGATCGGATCTAGTTATGGATGCTCTTAAAAAGGTTAGGATGATTAGGCAAAGCTTAAGAATGGCACGAAGTCATCAAAAATCTTATGTCGATATGTGAAGAAGAGACCTTGAATTCAAAGTGGGTGATTGGGCTTATTTGAAGGTTTCCCCAATGAAAGGTATGGTCCGTTTCGGTAAAAAAAGGAAATTGAGTGCAAGGTACGTTGCTCCTTATGAGGTCTTGAAGAGGGTTGGCAAGGTAGCTTATGAATTAAAGTTGCCTAGTGAAATGAACTTGGATCATCCAGTTTTCCAGATCTCTATGTAAAGGAAATGTGTGGGTGACCCTAATGCCATTACACCTCTTGAGGTGGTGGGTGTTGTTGATGATAACTTGACTTATGTGGAGGTCCTAGTTCGGATTCTAGATAGGCAAGTGAAGAGATTGAGGAACAAGGAGGTGACATCCAGTACGGTCCATTGGAGGAACCAACAAGTCGAAAGTGCTACATGGGAGGCCGAAGCGGATATGCAAAAATGATACCCTTATCTTTTCCACTCCACTCAAGCCTAAGATACTAATCCTAAGTCCCCTATGCGATTTCAAGTCTTAACTTCTGGCTTTAACCCATTACATGCATTCATGTTTATATGGGCAAGGTTTTATGGTAAATTTTGATGTTCTTGTACAGACCTTTTTTAAAATCATGTTTGGATACATTTGTTGCATCCATATTAGGCTAAAAAGCTTCATGGCTACCCTCCTTGTTTATGTTTCTTTTACATTCGGGGACGAGTGTTTCCAAGGGGGGGAAATTGTGATATCTCGTAACTTTATGCTCTTGTGTATCCATGTTTCATGACTCATTTTGTTAGGTTGGAGGTGTACTAGATTCATGGGAGACTCCTAGTACCTAAACGAGTTCAAGACTTACCTCCAAGTTGAGTTTTGGGTGTTGTTTCATATAAGGGTCAACTTTAAACTAGCTTAAATCTTAGCATATATGGAATTGGTGTAGCCCACGACATTTCAAATGGAAGCCCTCTAAGTTATCTTTGAAACACACTTTGTTTCACCTCATTCTGACGTCAGATGAAGGAGTTATGACCATTTTCATGAGACCCTCCCGTGAAGTGAACCCTCATAGGTACCTATACGGGCAGTATGGTCTTGTATGGATTGTTTGAAGGGGTATGGGCCGTGTCATTTGGACGTGTGGTGGCCTACAATATTTTCTTATGTAAATGAGGTGGGATGGATTAGTAAACGGTCTGGGTGACACTACACGGTCCGTGAAAGTGGCCGTCAAAGTGACGAGACGTTAATTTTTCCAAGTTTCCCAACTTCCAATTTTTTCACTAAAGAACTTCATATGTGCACTCCACACGACCCATGGAGTGCATATGGCTCGTGAAGTCTCCAATGAGATGACACTTTGCCATTTTTTTCCATCCATTCACTAATGGTATTTTCGAAAATGCTAGTTATCCTAATGACCCTCTTTGAGCTTTTAGGCTATTTTAACCTTCCTAGAAGACCTACACTCTAATCTTACGGATCCAATTTCATTACTCTCATATAAATCACATCTCAAATCCTCTAAAGAGTCTCCATCAAGGTTCAATTCAATTTCAAGGAAACCTAACAAGAAGATTGGATTCCAATATCATTTCCGAGCTTCCATTCTCCCAATCTCAATTCCAAGCAACTCTAGACCTAAGGTATTTGGTGTTGAGCCATTGGGTCCTTCCACCTATGGTGACTAGAGCCTATTTTGATTAATATTTCATGATTTAAAGTTTATTTTACATGTGGGTCTTATATATTGAGAAATTTACTGCACAATGACTTTAGTTCATCAAATTATGGTTGTTTTGGCATGTTTTGCACTACAAACTTGGATCTAATGTTGGAATTGATGAGGGGTTTTGATATGAATGTCTTGGGGGTTGTTGCAAGTTATTAGATAAAGGATTTACCACTAATTTTTTTTCATGATTTTATCTCTACGTTGCATGTTCTTTTACCCCCGTTACACGCCCCCAAGGTGTTTGATAAAACACCCGGTAATGCTTTCTTGAGAAATTGAAGGTCCAAAGCATGGCATATGATATGAATGATGTTATAATAATGAAATGAGATTATGTACATGACTATTCCTACATGAGGTGTTGCATTAGAGCTTATGATGAATCCTATATAAAGTGTTGCACTACACTATGCCCAATCTGAGGGTGATAAGAGCCCGGTTAACCTTGTGAGGGGTTTATAATTCACCACCTAGGATGATTGGGTTGTGACCATCATCAACCAAGTTGGGGGTTTGTACTCATCAACCATGTGTGGGGTTTATACCTAACCACCTAGGATGATTGCGGTGTGACCAACATCTACCATGTGATCAGTTTATACCTCCCCACCTAGGATGATTGGGGTGTAACCATCATCAACCAACCAAGGTTGGAAAGATAGCTTGGCCTCTCCTTCACATATGATATTTTATACAAGCATGATTTACTCAAGCATGTTTTACTCTAGCATTGATCATGCATACCATATTACCGTATTATGCCTATTGTATATTAATAAGAATTTTGGTTATGATTCCTATTCCTTGTTGCATTGCATTCCGCATACTTAGTATATTCAAACGTATTAATGCATACTCTTTCCTACATGATGTCACCCTGTAGGAACCAGTGTCTGAGTTGATCCTCCTCCTCCACGTTGTTAGGCAGTGCTATTCAAAGGTTGTTGGTGAGTCCTCCATTTTGAGGACCTTAGTCTATGTCGCTATTAACTATGTATTAAGATTCTCCTTACTTTATCGTTTGCCTATGACTATGAGGGTGACTATGACTATGAGGGTGAGCCTGGTTATATGTCTTAGCGCCCACCGTTATGTATGTAGTTGAGGTGTTGATGGACAGAGCTATGTATTTATACCATGAGTTGATTCTATTACCTCTTGACTTTATGTTATGACAAGTCCTCCCTTAGCCCCTTTTCCCCCTTATTTCTATTCTTTAAATGCATTTAATTATTTCACGACTAAGGATGTGTAATGATATGCTATGAGGCTTGTTTGGGGTTCCTTCGGGTTCCCTATTTGCCGGTCATGTCTGGGCCCTAGGATTAGGTTGTGATATAGATGGTATCCGAGCACTAGGTTTATAGATCCTCAGTTTCCAACACACTATGTCGATTAGAGTCCTATTCATGGTTGTGAAGCGCGCCATAACTATAGATAGGAGGTTGTGAGGTGTTACAGAAAATGTTTCCTTTCATCATGTCCTAAGTCGTGCTATGGTATGGTTGTAAGTATTTACTCAAATTGATTATTCTTTGCTATGCTAGATCAGGCTGAATACTAGAGGAAGATGAGCCTAAACTCCCGAGGATCAACTTACGAATGGTGAATTCTAGGATGCCCTTACTATGCTTTCCCAAGTGGTGGCCAACCATGTCCAACAAAGGGCCCAAGCCCCTCATGCTACTACCCCGGGAGCTAGGGTAAGAGACTTAATGAAGATGAATCCTCTGTTTTGTCATGGGTCAAAGGTGGATGAAGATCCACAAGAATTTATCGATGAAATCTATAAAATCCTGTCTATCATGTGTGTTGGAACAAATGAAAAGGCGGAGTTGGCGATGTACTAACTCAAGGGTGTGGTTCAAATTTGGTTTGATCAATGAAAGGGTGAGAAGGATAATGGCCATGTGGTGCTTTGGGAGGAATTCAAATCGGCCTTCCTTAATCGGTTCTTCCCTATTGAGCTTAGGAAAGCAAATTTGGTTGAGTTTATAAACTTGAAACAAGGTGGTATGAGTGTGAGAGAGTATGCCCTCAAATTTAATCAACTTTCAAATTATGCTCCTCACTTGGTGGTCGATCCTAGATCAAGGATACATAAGTTTGTTATGGAGGTATCTGACTTGGTAAGTGAAGAATGCTAGTCTGCTTTACTTATTAGTGATATGGACTACCTCGGTTGATGACCTATGTCGAGCAAGGGTCATGAGGCCAAGAGGGCCTAGTTTGGGGGTGAGTTCCAAAGGGGTGCTAGATTTTGCGATGGCCAAGGGTCTTCCCATACTACTAATAGAGGATTTTCCAATAACATCCTTAGGACTCAAGGTGTTGGTGGAGTGGCTCTTATATAGGCATGTCCTAAATGTGGAAGGAAGCATGGAGGTCTATGTTTGAAGGGGTCTAATGCATGCTTTGCTTGTGGGCAGCTTGGTCACAAGAAGGTAGATTGTCCAAGAAGCCATGGTAAGGGTCGGGGTGTAAATGTGGTTACATTGGTAGAGGTGGCCCTCAAGGTTGTTCCCCAATGCACAATCGGTTTTTATGCTCTGTATAGGACGCAAGGGATTGGTGAGGTTCCCAATGTTATTACCAGTATGTTAAAAATCTTTGATCTTGATGTATATACTTTGATTGATTCGATGCCACCCTTTCCTTTGTTACCCCTTTGTTTGCTAGAACATTCCATGTCAAGTTGGAGTTGTTGCATGAGTATTATGAGGTGTCTACCACTATAACTACATCAATTATTCAAGGAAAGTGTATAAAAATTGTCTGTTTTGTATTTTGCATAAAATCTTATCTTGTGATCTTGTTGAATTAGAAATGGTTGATTTTGATGTTATTCTTGGGATGGATTGGTTGCATGTATACTATGCTTCTGTTGATTGTAGAAACTGTAGGGTCAAGTTTCACTTCCCAAGTGAACCCGCCCTTGAGTGGAAAAGTCATAACGTGGTGGTAAACAGTAGATTCATTTCAAGCATTAAAGCCCATAGGTTGATTTCCAAGGGGTGTATGTATCATGTTGTGAGAGTCAAAATGTGGAGTCCAAAGTCCCTTCCATAGAGTTGATTCTGGTTGTAAATGAGTTTCATGACGTGTTCCCAAATGACCTTCCCGGCATCCCTCCCGAATGGGAGATAGATTTTGGCATAGGTCTCCTTCCTGACACTCAACCTATCTCCATCCCCCCTATCGCATGGCACCAGCAGTGTTAAAGGAGTTAAAGAAGAAATTGAAGGATTTGTTGGAGAAGGGATTTATTAGGCATAGGCAATCACCTTGGGGTGTACCAGTGTTGTTCATAAAGAAAAAGGATGGGTCACTTTGAATATGCATTGACTACCGGTAACTCAATAGTGTCACTATAAAGAATAGGTATCCGCTTCTAAGAATTGATGACTTTTTTGACCAATTGCAAGGGGCTAGCTTTTTCTCTAAGATTAATCTTCGGTCCAAGTATCACTAAGTGAAGGTGCGGGAGTGTGATATTCCCAAGACGGTCTTCTGGACTAGATATGGGCATTATGAGTTCGTGGGGATGTCTTTTGGGTTAACCAATGCACCGTCCATCTTCATGGACTTAATGAATAGGGTCTTCAAACCCTACCTTGATTCCTTTGTTGTGTTCTTCATTGATGATCTTTTGATCTATTAACATAGTAGGTAGGAGCATATGGGGCATTTGAGGGTTATGTTGCAAAGATTGCGGGAAGAGAAATTGTATGCTAAATATGAAAAGTGTGAATTTTGGTTAAAAGACGTTGCATTTTTGGGTCATGTGGTGTCGGGAGATGATATAGAAGTGGATCCTAAGAAAACTAACGTGATTAGGAATTGGCCTGGACCATTGACCCTGTCGGATATTAGGAGCTTCTTCGGCCTTGCAGGTTACTATAAAAGATTTGTGGATGACTTCTCCTCAATTGCTTCACCTATGAAAAATTTACTCAAAAAAAGGTTAAGTTTTTGTGGACCGATGAATGTGAGGACAGCTTCCAAACATTGAAGGATAGACTTGTGTCCGCACCTATATTTTCTCTACCAGATGGGCTTGAGGGTTTTGTCGTGTATTGTGACACATCTAGGGTTGGTTTGGGTTGTGTGATTTTCCAAAATGGTAAGGTCATAGCCTATGCTTCTAAGCAACTCAAAATGCATGAAAAGAACTACCGTGCCCATGATCTTGAATTGGCCGTCGTGTTGTTTGCATTAAAGATTTGGCATCATTATTTGTATAAGGTGCATGTCGATTCTTCACCAGTCATAAGAGTCTCCAATATGTCTTCACTCAAAAAGATCTCAACTTGAGGTAAAGAAGGTGGCTAGAACTTCTTAAGGACTATGACATGAGTATGCATTACCACCCGGGTAAGGCAAATGTTGTGGCAGATGCGTTGAGGCGGGTGTCTATGGGTAGCCAAGCTCATGTAGATAGTGGTGATAGGGAGATGGCTAGGGAGGTGCATAGACTGGGTAGGTTGGGGGTAAGGTTAGAAGATGTGGTTAGTGGTTTTATTATGGTTGATGGTTCCAAATCCTCATTGGTTGATGAGGTGATAGCAAAACAAAATCTAGAACTCACCTAGCGTGAGTTGAAGGCTTTGGTGAAAGAGGGAAAGATAGAGGTTTTCTCCCAAGGAGGATATGGGGCCTTTGGATACCAAGGTAGGTTATGCATGCCTTGTGTTGATGGTTTGAGGGGGAGAATTCTTAATGAAGCCCATAATTCTTCTTATTCTATCCACCCCGGTTCCACCAAAATTTATAAGGAATGTGTATTGGTGGGGAGGTATGAAGGGGGATATTACCAAATTCATTTCTTGTTGCCATAGTTGTCAACAAGTCAAAGCCAAACATCAAAAGTCGGGTGGCCTAACCCAAGATATAGAGATTCCTACTTGGAAGTGGGAGAGTATTAATATGGATTTTGTGGTTGGATTGCCCAAGACTAGAAAAGGGTTTGATTCCATATGGGCGGTGGTTGATAGGATGACAAAATTGGCTCATTATCTACCGAATAAGACCGCATACGGGGCCAAAGAGTATACGAGGTTGTACATCCATGAGTTAGTAAGGTTACATGGCCTTCTTTTATCCATCATATCGGATCGAGGTGAACAATTCACTTCACACTTCTGGAGGTCTTTTCAAAGGGGTCTTGGTACAAAAGTTCACCTAAGTACGATCTTTCATCCCCAAATGGATAGCCAAGCTGAAAGAACCTTTCAAACCCTTGAAGATATGCTTAGGGAATGTGTATTGGAGTTGAGAGGTAACTGGGATAACCATCTTCCTTTGATTGAATTCGCATACAACAATAGCTATCTCTCTAGCATCGGTATGGCCCTTTTTAAGGCTCTTTCTAGGAGGCGATGTAGATCACCGATCAGTTGGTTTGAGGTTGTAGAGGTGGCCTTATTGGGACCGGATCTAGTTATGGATGCTCTTAAGAAGGTTAGGATGATTAGGGAAAGGTTAAGAACGGCCCAAAGTCTTCAAAAATCATATGTCGATGTGAGAAGAAGAGACCTTGCATTTGAAGTAGGTGATTGGGTTTATTTGAAGGTTTCTCCAATGAATGGTATGGTCCATTTTCGTAAAATGGGGGAAATTGAATGCAAGGTACGTTGGTACTTTTGAGGTCTTGAAGAGGGTTGGCAAGGTGGCTTGCGAATTAAAGCTACCTAGTGAAATGAACTTGGTTCATCCGGTGTTCCACATCTCTATGTTGAGGAAATGTGTGGGTGACCCTAATGCCATTGTGCCTCTTGAGGTGGTGGGTGTTGTTGATGATAACTTAAATTATGAGATTATGAGGAGGTCTCGGTCTAGATTCTAGATAGGCAAGTGAAGAGAATAAGGAACAAGGAGGTGACATCCATTATAGTCCATTGGAGGAAGCAACAAGTCGAAAGCGCTACATGGGATGCCGAAGAGGATATGCAAAAATGATACCCTTATCTTTTCCACTCCACTCAAGTTTAAGGTACTAATCCTAAGTTTCCTATGTGATTTCAAGTCTTAATTTCTGGGTTTAAGCCATTGCATGCATTCATGTTTATATGGGCAAGGTTTAATGGTAAATTTTGATGTTCTTGTTGAGACCTTTTTTAAAATCATGTTTAGATACATTTGTTGCATCCATATTAGGCTAAATTCATGGATACCCTCTTTGTTTACGTTTCTTTTACTTTCGGGGACAAATGTGACCAAAGGGGAGATATTGTTACATCTCGTAACTTTATGCTTTTGTGTATCAATGTTTCAAGCCTAATTTGGTTAGGTTGAGGGTGTACTAGATTCATGGGAGACTCCTAGTACCTAATCGAGTTCAATACTCACCTCCAAGTTGAGTTTTAGGTGTTGTTTCATATAAGGGTTAACTTTAAACAACTATAACTCTTAGCATATTTGGAAATGGGCGGCCAAGTCAAAGGAAATCCCTTTGAGTTATCTTTGCAATGCCCTTTGTTTCACCTCAGTCTAACATCGGATAAAGGAGTTATGACCATTTTTGTAAGATCCTCCCGTGCAGTGAACCCCCCACAGGCACCCATACGGGCAGTGTGGTCTTGTATTGCTCGTGTGAAGGGGTACGAGCCTTGTCACCTCAGAGTGTGGTGTCCAACGACATTTTTTTTCTAAATAAGGTGGGACGGACTAGTACATGGTCCGTGTAACACTACATGGTCCGTGAAAGTGGCCATCAAAGTGACGAGACGTCAATTTTTCCAAGTTTCCCAACTTCCATTTTTTTGTCTAAGGCACTTCACACGGGCACTCCAAACGACCCGTGGAGTGCCACACGGCCACTTAAGTCTCCAGTAAGATGACATTTTTCCATTTTTTCCATCTGTTCTCTAATGCTATTTTCGTAAATACTACTTATCCTAATGACCCTTTTGACTTTTTAGGCTATTTTAACCTTCCTAGAAGACCTAAACTCTAATCTTAAGGACCAAATTTCATTACTCTCATATCAATAACGCTCTCAAATTATCTCAAGAGTCCCAGTCAATCTTTAATTCAGTTTCAAGGAAACCTAAGAACAAGATTGGATTCCAAGATCATTTCCAAGCCTCTATTCTCCCAATCTCAATTCCAAGCAACTCTAGACCTAAGGTATGTGGTGTTGAGCCATTTGGTCCATCTACCCATGGTGCCTAAACCCTATTTTGATTAATATTTCATGATTTAAAGTTGATTTTATATATGGGTCTTGTTTTGAGCGTCATATCTTGGATCAAATCTTGGAATTGATGAGGGGTTTTGATATGAATGTCATGGGGAAGTTGCAATTTATTAATTAAAGTATTTACCATGGATTTTTCTGCATGATGTTATCTCTAAATTTCAATCTCTTTTACCCCATTACACACTCCCAAGGTACTTGATAAAATGTCCGGTCATGCTATCTTGAGAAATTGAAGGTACAAATCTTGAGATATGATATGAATGATGTTATGATGATGAAATGATCTTATGTACATGATTGTTACTACATGAGGTGTTGCGTTAGAGCAAATGAGGAATCCTATATAAATTGTTGCACTAGACTATGCCCAATCCGGAGGGAGGGGGGGATAAGAGCCCGGGTAACCATGTGAGGGATTTATACTTAACCACCTAGGATGATTGTGGTGTGACCATCATCAACTTAGTTTGGGGTTTGTACTCATCAACCATGTAAGGGGTTTATACTCACCACCTAGAATGATTGGGGTGCGACTAATATTAACCATATGAGGGGTTTAACCTCACCACCTAGGATTATTAAGGTGTGAGCATCATCAACCTACCAAGGTTGGAAAGCTAGTTTGGTCTCTTCTTCACATATGATACTTTATACGAGTATGATTTACTCAAGCATGTTTTCCTCTAGCATTGATCATGCCATATTACTATATTATTCCTATTGTCTATTGATACACATTTCAGTTATGATGCCTATTTCTTGTTGCATTGCATCTCGCATACTTAATACATTCAAACATACGAACAAATACTCTTGCCTACATGATGTCACCATGTAGGAACCGGTGCTCGAGTTGATCCTCCTCGTCCACGTGGTTAGGCAGTGCTATTCCAAGCTTGTTGGTGAGTCCTCCATTTCGGGGACCTTAGTCTATGTTGCTATTAACTATGTATTAAGATTATCTTTACTTTATCTTTTACCTATGACTATGAGGGTGAGCCTTGTTGTATGTCTTGGCCCCCGCCATTATCCATTTAGTAGAGGTGTTGTTGGACAGAGTTATGTATTTATGCCATGAGTTGATTCTATTATCTCTTGACTCTATGTTATGAAAAGCCCTCCCTAGCCCTTTTTTTCCCTTATTTCTATTCTTCAAATGTCATTTAATTGTTCCACAACCAAGGATGTGAAATGATATGCTATGAGGCTTGTTTGTGGTTCCTTCGGGTTCCCCATTCGTCAGTCACGTCTAAGCCCGAGGCTTAGGTCGTGACAGTGTGGGCTCATCTTCATGTTTTGTTAGGCATGATCTAGCATAGAAATAGACAATAGCTATAAGGGGGAAACTTACTGCAAATCTATAGCACGACTTAGAACATGAAGAAGGGAAACATTTTCGAAAGGGAAACATTTCCTAAATGTCGCATAGCTTCCAACTCATAGTTCTGGTGCACAAAATAACCATGCATAAGACTCTAATCTATGTGGTGTGTTGGACTCTGAGGATCTAACAACCTAGTGCTCTGATACTATCATTGTCATGACCCAAGCCTAGGGCCTAGATGTGATCGAGATATGTGGAACCCGAAGAAACCCCAAACAAGCCTCATAGCATATCATTACACATCCTTGGTCGTGGAAGCAATTAAAATGACAATAAAAGAAAAGCATAAGCAAGGGAATCAGGCTAACGATAAACTTCCATATCATATCATCAAGAAACAAAAGAGTCAATGCTCATAGCATAGATATATAACACGTCCAATAACACCTTTACTATATAGATAATAAAGGGGGCCACAACAAATAACAGCTCACCCTCATTGTCATTACATGAATAAAGGTAACATAGTCTTAGTACATAGCAAGAGATCATAAGCAACGTCCCAGAAATGGAGGACTCACCAACAAGCTTGAGAGACAATCGTACTAGCCACATAGAGGAGGAGATGATCAAGCGTTGCACCGGTTCCTATGATGACATCATATAGGCATAGAGTATGCATTAGTACATTTGAATATGCTAAGTATGTATGATGCAATGCAATAAGTGACGGTCATACAATCGGAATGCATAAGCATACGCAATGAGTACATATATCAATATGGCATGCATGGAAGATGCTCATAATAAATCATGCTTATATGGATCATAAATTAAGTGTAAGGAGTAACCATTATTAGTTCAATCCAAGCCTTACCACCCCCTTGGATAGATGCATGAGGCACAAACCCCTTCATGAGGTTGATGAAGTACAAACCCTCCAACAAAGTTGATGGAGTACAAACCCCCCACCAAGGTTGATGGGTACAAGCCCCCAACAAAATTGATGGGTAAAAACCCCCAACAAGGTTACCTGGACCTACCACCCCCCGAGCTAGGCGATCGAGGTACCAACCCTTCAACCAGGTTACTCGGGCCTACAACCCCCCGAGCTAGGCTTGGTCATCCCCAACAATATAGAGATAATATCATACATATATACATACTCTTTCATCATCGCCATCATTTCATCATCACTCCATCATCATTTCATCATCAATTCAACATCATAAAGTCATTTAATTCATAAGACATGCACCGGACATTTTATCAATCACTTAGAGGATATGTAGTGCTAGTGTAAAACCATACAATTCAAAAATGTTATCATGCTAGAAAATTCAATGTAAAACCATCAATAGATTCTTGGTAACACCCTCAAGAAAAATACACTAAACCCTTCATCAAATCTCACATTAGATCTTAGAGTCATAGCCCAAAACATAGTAAAATAATCATAATTTCATAAATCCCAACATAGTATGCAATGAATTTCATAATAAATAAGACCCACGAGTAAATCAACTTTAAACCATGCAAATTAGAGTAAAAAGGAAGCTTGGATATCATGGGTGAAAGGAACCGATGAAAGAAACTGACATACCTTAGCTTTGGAGATGAACTAGATGAAGATTGGAGATGGAGACTTGAAGCTTGAGAGGAAATCCTTAGATCCTGAGAGGGTTTTGAGACACGAACTTAGGAGTAAAATATTTGGCAAAGTATTTGAATGATGTTTGGAAATGTTTAGAATGATATGAGGGTGAAAAATGGCTAAGTATAGGTATTTTCACGTTTAGGAAAACTTAGGCCCAAGACATAAAAGTTTTGGACCAAAGTCAAAACTAGCATTTTTGGAAAATCAAAATTACTAATCGATTGCTCTTAAATAAGGATTAGATACATTTCACACTCAATTTGGCCCCTTGAATGTGAATATGAAGTTGGTTTGTTGAAATCGCGCATGACTTTTGAGATATATGAAAATTACGATTTCGGGCACTTTTGAAATACATTTTGGGCACTTTTTGACGTTGTTACAATATCTACCCCTTGGAAACATTCGTCCATGAATGTCAAAGAGACGTATATGAGATATGTAAACATGACAATTTCATCCCACATAAGGATGCAACAATGCACTCAAACATCATTTCAAAAATCTCACCGTAAGTGTAATATCATCATGAACTTGTCAATTAAACATGAATGTATGTGTATGTCATGGGCTGAACGTACACTTGAAATCTTGTAGTGGACTCAAAGTTATACTTTAGGCTTTAGTGGAGTGGAAAAGGTAAGGATATCGCTTTTGCATGTGCGCCTCGGCCTCCCATGTAGCACTTTCGACTTGTTGATTCCTCCAAAGGACATTAATGGAAGCCACATCCTTGTTCCTCAATCTCTTCACTTGCTTATCCAAATTCTGAATCGAAACCTCTTCATAATTCAGTTTGTCTTCAACTACCCCCACAACATCAAGAGGCACAATAGTATTGGATTACCACATACTTCCTCAACATAGACCTAAGAAAGACCGGATGAACCAATTCCATTTCTCTAGGCAAGTCCAACTCGTAGGACACCTTACCAATCCTTCTAATCAACCTATAAAGGGCCACATATCAAGGGTTCAACTTTCTCTTCTTACCAAAACGGACCACACCCTTCATGGGTGATACCTTTAAATAAACTCAATCATCAACCTCAAATTCATGCTCCCTTCTCCTCACATTAGCATAAGACTAGTACTTTTGATGGCTTTGGGCCATCTTCAATCTTTATATAATCATCCTAACCTTTCAAGAGCCTCTATAACCAGATCTGGTCCTAACATAGCCACCTCACCAACCTCAAACCACCCAACTGGTGATCTACAATGTCTACCATAAAGAGCCTCAAATAGAGTCATACCGATTCTACAATGATAGCTATTGTTGTAAGCAAACTCAATCGATGAGATATGATCATCCCAACTACCTTTAATATCCAATACACAAGTTCTAAGCATATCCTCAAGGGTCTGGATGGTCCTTTCGACTAGGCCATCCGTTTGAAGGTGGAAGGTCGTAGAAGGCTTAACTCTAGTACCAAGACCCATTTAGAATGATCTCTAAAAATGTGAAGTAAATTGAGCTCCATGATCCAACATTGTAACGACCCTAAAAAGTACCCAAAAATATACCTCAGAAGTGCCCAAAATCATAATTTATATATAACACAAAATTTGTTCATTATTTCAAAAATTCGACTTTATATGCTTGTTTAGTGGGTCATGTTGAGTGGAAAATATGTCTAATCCGAACTTTAGAGCAACTGCATCAAAATTCTAAAATTGCAATAAATGCTATTTAGGAGGCTCACATTTGAAGGGGCATATCTCTTAGCATACAAAGAATTAAGTTGCCCACGATATACCAACTTAAAGCCCTTTGAATCAGATTTCTAAAGCACTTTGTTTCACCTCATTCCGAGTTCAAATGAAGGATTTATGCTCATTTTCGTAAATTTTGTTTGTGCAGAAAATGCAGATTTCTACTGAGCATCCGCGTCACATTTTGGCCCTATTTTTTTTTATTTCGGTCCAAGACTTTCAAGTCTTGGGCTCAAGGGTTCCCATATATGTTTTTACTTATACTTAGCCTTACTTAACCCTCATATAATTCTCAATATTCTCCAATATCCTCTCAAACACTTAGACTCATATTTCACCCTAAATTAAACTCCCAAAACTCAAGACCAATCTTAAGGATTTATTCAAGGATTTCATTCAAGCTTCAAGTCTACATCTTCAATCTCTTTCAAGGGTTCTCCAAAGCTAAGATATGTGGTGTTGAACCATTGGGTCCTCTCACCCATGGTGCCTAAGCCTCCTTTTTACTAATATTGCATGATTTAAAGTTGATTTTACATGTGGGTCTTGTATATTGAGAAATTTACTGTACAGTGATTTTAGTTCATGAAAGTATGGTTGTTTTAGCATGTTTTGATCTCTAAATCTTGGATCTAATGTTGGATTTGATGAGGGGTTTTGATGTGAATTTCTTGGGGGTGTTGCAAGATGTTGATTGATGGTTTTACTACAAATTTGCTTGTATGATTTCATCTCTAAATTGCATTATCTTTTACCTCCATTGCACATACGTCAAGTGTTTCATAAAATGTCCGGCTAGGGTTTCTTGAGGAATTGAAGGTCCAATAATGTCTTATGAGGTGAATAGTATTATGATGATTATATGATGATGAAATAATGATGGAATGATGATGAGATGATTGCATGCATATGATGTATAATGAAGAGAGGAAGTGTAGGTATATGATGACTTTGTGGCGATGATAAGGATGTCTATATGAGTTGTTTTCATGGAGAAGTACCTATGGTGTTGCATGTTGTTGTTGGGTTCTTATGTTTATTTTGTTCTTGGGAAAATAAGTAGTTCTTTCTTAATGATTTGAATGTAATGTCTTGATGAGCAAGTTCTATGATTCCTGCCGAAAAGGCCATGACGTAAGGTAGAGTGTTTAATGATTCCTACCGAAAAGATCATATCGTAAGGTATGGACACCTTACCGAAAAGGTCATGCCATATGGTAGAATAGCTATTGTGCCTACCAAAAAGATTATATCTTAAGGTATGGACATCCTACCAAAAAGGCCATGTCGTAAGGAAGAAAGACTAAATGTTCCTATCGAAAAGATCATATTGTAAGGTGTGGACATTCTATTAAAAAGGTCATGCCGTAAGATAGAATGAATCATTTTTCCTACCCAAAATATGATATCTTAAAGTAGGGGACATCTTATGCTACTTTCCAAAAAGACTATGTTGTATGATAGGGGTATTGATAACACTCTCTAAAAAGTTATACCATAAGGTGAGTGGGGGTCATTTGGCCAACTCCATGAAGGTTCGCACAAAGGTGTTTGAGTAAGTTTCTCATATTGAATTTATGTTCCTTGATCATGAATTACTAGAATGTTTTAATTTAAGAATTGAGAATACATGCCATATTGATGTTATACCGATCGTTTGCTTACAATTATGCATTTCATTTATGTTAACTATCTCTTGCAAGCATTGCATCCCACATACTTAGTACATTCACACGTACTAATGCATACTCTATGCCTACATGATGTTACCATCTAGGAATCATAGCTCCTATTGATTCTACTCTTGGCTAGACGGATTGCTCAAGTTAGCCTTGGTGAGTCCTCCATTCCGGGGACAATGACTATTATCTTATGTTTTGTATTAAGACTCTCCTTCATTTATTATATACTTATGACCATGAGGGTGAATCCAGTTGCTTTGTCTTGTCCCCTGCTAAGTATCTACGTTTAGAGGTACCGTTAGACAAGTTATTTATTATGTTTGAGCTTTGTCTCATCTAAGTTATTTAAGTATTAAACTCTCTCTCTCTCTCCATCTCTCTATCTCTATCTCTATCTCTATCTCTTTCCCTTAGTCCTAACTCCCCTTTTTCATGTTTCTTTTGTTGTTTTATATTGCTTCCGCGACCAAGGATGTGTAATGATATGCTACAATGATTGTTTAGGGTTCCTTTTGGTTCCCTATTCACCGGTAACGTCTAGGCCCTAGGCTTGGGTTGTGACAAGTATGATAGATAAAGGAACCCATGCAATCTCACCAAGTAATGGATGCACAACCTAGCATACTCTTCAACCCCGTGTGTGATCTTAACCAGTAGAAAGTGAGCCGATTTCATCATCCTATCAACCATAACCCAAATGGAATCAAAACCTTTTCTAGTCATGGGAAACCCAACCACAAAATCCATATTAATCACCTCCCACTTCTAAGTAGGAATCTCTATGTCTTGGAGTAGTCCACCCAGCCTTTGATGTTCAGCTTTGACTTGTTGATGACTATGACTATCAGAAGCTAATTTGACAATGTCCCTCTTCATGTCTCCCCACCAATACACCTCCCTCAAATCTCTATACATTTTAGTAGAACCGGGGTGAATAGAATAAGACCAATTATGGGCCTCATCAAGGATCTTTTCTATCAAGCCATCAACACAAGGCACACACAACCTACCTTTGTATCTAAGAGCACCATCTACCCCTTGGGTGAAAACCTCTACTTTGCCCTGTTTCACCAAGGCCTTCAATTCTAACAAAGAGGGCACAAGATCTTGTTTAGCTTTCACCTCCTCAACCAATGAGGATTTAGAACCATCAACAACAATAATAACACCATTATCCACTTCCCCAACCCAAATCTCAATCTATCAAAAAGATGGACCTCCCTAGCCACCTCGCTATCTCCACCATCAACATGAGCTAGGCTACCCATAGACACCTTTCTCAAAGCATCTACCACCATATTAGCCTTGCCCGTATGATAATGCACACTCATATCATAGTCCTTAAGATGTTTTAACCATCTCCTTTGCCTCAAGTTTAGATCTTTTTGATTGAAGGCACATTGGAGGTCTTATGATCGATAAACATATCAACATGCACCCCATACAAGTAATGACGTCAAATCCTTAATGCAAATACCATGGCGACTAGTTCACGATCATGGGTAAGGTAGTTCTTTTCATCCACCTTAAGTTCCCTAGAAGCATAGACTATGACCTTACCATTTTGCATTAGAACACAAACCAACCAAACTCTAGAAACATCACAATTCGCAACAAGTCCCTCTAGCCCATCCTGTAGTTACAATATACGAGCGGACACAAGCTTATCTTTCAAGGTTTGGAAGCTCCTCTCACACTCATCGGTCCACATAAACATGGCCTTCTTTTGAGTCAACTTTGTCATCGGGGAAGCAATTGAAGAGAACCCTTTCATGAATCTCTGATAATATCCTGCTAAGCCCAAGAAACTCCTAATATCCGAGGGGGTCAATGGTCTAGGCCAATTTTTAATCACATCGGTCTTCATAGGATCCATCTTAATACCATCCCCCGACACCACATGTCTTAGGAAGGTGACCTCCTTCAACAAAAATTCACACTTTTCATATTTAGCATATAGCCTCTCCTTCCTTTATCTTTGCAACACAACCCTCAAATGAGCCTTATGTTCGTCCTCACCACGAGAATAGATCAAAATATCATCAATGAATACCACAACAAATGAATCAAGTTAGGGTTTGAAGACCTGATTCATAAGGTCCATGAAGATGGCCAGTGCATTAGTCAACCCAAAAGACATTGCAACAAACTCATAATGCCTATATCTAGTCCAGAAGGCCGTCTTGGGAATATCACACTCCATCACCTTAACTTGATGATACCCGGATCGAAGATCAATCTTAGAGAAATGGATAGCCCCTTGCAATTGGTCAAACAAATCATCAATCCTTAGAAGAGGATACCTATTCTTGATGGTGACCCTATTGAGTTGTGGGTAGTCAATACACATCCTAAGTGACCCATCCTTCTTTTTCACAAAAAACATAGGTGCACCCCAAGGTGATTGGCTAGGACTAATAAATCCCTTCTCCAACATGTCCCTCAATTGTTCAACTCCTCCAGGGCTATACAGTAAGGGGGAATAGAAATAGGTTGAGTATCGAGAAGGAGTTCTATACCAAAATATATGTCCCTTTCGGGAGGAACAATGGGAAGGTCATTGGAAAGACATCAAGGAACTGATTGACTACAGGAATTGATTCTATGGGAAAGAATTTGGATTCCACATCTGTAACCCTCATAAGATGGTAAAGATACCCCTTAGAGATCAACTTACGGGCCTTAATGCAAGAGATGAACCTACCCTTAACCACCACATTATAACTCTCCCGCTCAAGGACAGGTTCATTTGAGAATTGGAATCAATAGAAGCATAGTATGCATGCAACCAATCCATCCCAAGAATGACATCAAAATAAACCATGTCCAACTCAACAAGATCATAAGGCAACATTTTATGCAAGATGCAAACAAGGAAACTTCTATAGACTTTTCGAACAACAATAGATGCATTAATAGGAGTAGACACCTCATATGACTCATGCAATAATTCGGGCTCAACATGGAACCTTTTGGCAACAATGGGGGTAACAAATGAAAGTGTGGCACCCGGATCAATCAATGCATACATATCAAAGTCAAAGATTTTCAACATACTAGTAACAACATCGGGAACCTCATCAACCCCTTACCTCCCATACAAAGCATAAACTCGGTTGTTCCTTAAGGCACTATCTTATCGGCCACCTCTCTCCAAAAGAACTGCACACCTTAAGGATGAACCTCCTTACCCTTGTTGCGATTTCGAGGGAAATCTATTGCCTTATGCCCCATTTCCACACAACAATAGCAAGCACCGGTATCCCTTAAACATGGGCCACCATGACCCTTACCATTCTTCGGACACATATCAATAGGATCCACAATGTACCACCTTGGTCCCTCATAAAATCATTTGCAACCCTCTTTTGAAATGCATGAGAAGACCTTTGGCCTTATTGGAATCGACCACTCTTTTGGAACTTACCCTCAAAACAGGCCCTCTTGGCCTCATGACCCCTTCTCTTCCTCAATTTCTCCACTTCTATTAGTTTGGCATGGATCATCAAATGTGACAAGTTCATGTCACTAATCAATATGGTGGACCGGTACTCCTCACTAACCAAGTCGAAAACACCCATCACAAATTTGTTCATTTTCAACCTTGGGTTGGCAACCAAGTGAGGAGTAAACTTTGAAAGTTGGGTGAAATTGAAGGAATACTCCCACACACTAATAAACCCTTGTCTCAAATTTATAAATTCCACAATTTGGCTTCCCTAAGATCAAGAGAGAAAAATTGATAAAGAAATACCGGCTTGAACTGTTCCCGTAGAACCATATTGTTGACTCCGTTTTCCTCCTTCCATTGATTGTACCATATTTGTGCTAACCCTTTGAGTTGGTAGGCCGCCAACACCACCTTATCCTCCGACCGCACACCCATGATAGACAAAATCTTGTAGACCTCATTAATGAACTCTTGATGGTCCCCACTCACCTTTGACCCATGGAATTCTAGGGGATTCATCCTTATGAAATCTCTCACCCGAGATGCTAGTGTAGGAGCATGAGGGACTTGGGCCCCTTTGTTAGCTTGATTAGCCACCACTTGTGCAAGCAAGTGAGAGTATCCCTAAGCTCTCCATTGGCCAATTTCTCCTCAGGTGTATGGGCTCCTCTTCCTCTCATGTTATGTATGATCTAGCATAGTGATGGATAATCGTTATGGGGGAAAAAGTTACTTCAACTCTGTAGCGTGAGTTAGAACATGAAGAAGTGAAACATTTCCTAAACGTCTCATAGCCTTCTACTCATAGTTGTGGTACACAACACAACCATGAATAAGACTCTAATCAACGTGGTGTGTTGAAATCCAAGTATCTGATAACCTAGTGCTTTGATACCATCTTTGTTATGAACCAAGCCTAGAGCCTAGAAGTGACCAGCGAATGGGGAACTCGAAGGAACCCAAATAAGCCTCATAGAATATCTTTACACATCCTAGGTCACGGAAGCAATTAAAATGACAATAAGAGATAAGAATAAGCAAGGGAATTAGGTCTAAGGGCAAACTTCCATATCATATCTTCAAGAGACAAGAGAGTCAAGGCTCATAGCATAGATACATAATATGTCCAACAACACCTCTACAACGTAGATAATAGCAGGGGCCATGACAAACAACCGGGCTCACTCTCATGTCAATATATGAATAATGGTAAGATAGTCTTAGTACATAGCATGAGATCATAAGCAACATCCCCGAAATGGAGGACTCACCAACAAGTTTGAGAGACAATCGTACTAGCCACATGGAGGAAGAGATGATCAAGCGGTGCACCGGTTCCTACATGGTGACATTATATAGGCATAGAGTATGCATTAGTATATTTGAATATGCTAAGTATATAGGATGCAATGCAACAAGTGATGGTAACATAATTGAAATGCATAAGCATAGACAATGAGTACATATAGCAATATGGCATTCATGGAAGATGCTAGTAGTAAATCATGCTTATATGACTTATCAAGTAAGCGTAAGGAGTGACAATTCTTAGTGCAATCCAAGTCCTACCAACCCCTTGGATAGGCGGATGAGGTACAAACACTTTCATAAGGTTGATGGACTATAAAAATCCCAACAAGATTGATGGAGTACAAACCCCCCTACCTCAACAAGGTTGATCGATACAAAACCCCCCAACAAGGTTATTCGGGCCTACCACCCCGATCTAGACGATCGAGGTACCAACCTCTCAAAAAGGTTACTCAGGCCTACAACCCATCGAGCTAGGCTTGGTTATCCCTAACACTATAGAGATAATATCATATATATATATATATATATATATATATATATATACACACACACACACACACATACACACTAATTTCATTATCATATACATACATTCTTTTCAATCATCATGTCATCATCATTCAATCATCATTTAAGCAACATAAAGGCATCCAATTCATAAGACATGCATTGGACGATTAATTCTTCAAGAAATCATAATCG
>JAOTQR010134223.1:0-21538 GCA_025774065.1 Solanum ossicruentum | reverse complement strand
GATGGTTCTTATGGTGGCCATAATATTGGAGTTGTATGACTGTATATGTAGCATGTGACATGTAGATAATCATATAAAACAATATGACAAATAAATGAGTACATTAGATAGACAATGAAATGCATATGAGAGAGAATAACTTGTGAACTTTATTTGGCAATAAGAACCTGTGTGTCTTGGTATTGATGTGTGCAACCAAATTTGAAAGTGACTATGTATGGAATCATATGAACATGTACAAGAGTGGAGACATGGTTAATAGTTACGTTGGAGTTGGTAAGTGCCTTTACTTACCATGGAAGGATCTATGTTTCATGCCAAATGATACGGAATCAAGTAACCTTACGTACCTCGTCGTCGGACCTCTTTACAATTCCAAAACAACCTTATCTTCCTTCAACTATTATCTACAACATAATAGGTGATAAAACTAGTATTAACAACAAAAACACACCTTGGAAGCCCAATTATATAACAAAACTACACACGACAGCAAATGACAATTATAAAACCTAGCGTATTCCTTCGACCTTTCTGCTCCTTAATTGCACTTCCTCCTATACATTAGCATATATACATCATGTACAACCTATTTTAGGTCCATAACAGCCTTACAATATCTTACAAAGCACAATATATCACAATTCCACACAATCTAAAAACAAACAACATAGCGTTATTTTCCTTCGCTACCTTTTGACGTGGACAACTCCAAATCTATCCCAACCTTAGCCACACCATTCCAGCAACATTCACACACATCAATAGCCTCTAAATAGTCTCATAACAATGCTTAAGAAGTCAAGAATCACATGGGATAAGAGGCCCACACACAATAGCCCGCAAGCCCAATCAACACAACGCTTAAGAAAACTCGATAAGATGCGCTTGTTAAATGAAACCAAAACCAGGGCAGCAACCTTAGGGTACTATTTAGGACTCAAACCAGGTTTATAACATGAAGTTATCTTCATACTACAGCCCTCAAATTGGAAAGAAATCACTAAAACAAAAGGAAAACATGTACAACAACCTTCCAGCAGAATCTGTCCGAAAATTCCAGCATACTTACACTAGCATATACTTCTTGTTTTTCATAAGAAACCATAAGAAATACATGTTCAAACTTACTTACCACTTAATTCCATGTGTGGAGCTCCTCTAAGAATCCTTGGATAGTTGCTTAGTTGCTTAGAAAGGTGGAGAAAGTTGAGAGAACTTTTAAAAACAAATCTGTTTTTCTTTTACCTCTATTACTAATGAAGACTCCGCAGCATTCTGCACCGTAACCCCTTCCCTTGGAGTCTCAAGAAGGCGAACTCCTAAACTGGCTAGCTGACGTAGATCCTTAGCTATTCCTTGATTTAACACAGTCGGATCACGAGCATTCATGATTGCCTTACGACTCAGAGCATCAGCTACCACATTTGCTTTCCCTAGATGGTATAGTATAAGTGTTATTTCATTGTTAAAGAGGGTACTTTGTTAGGTCATAGAATATCTGGCAAAGGCATTGAGGTCGAAAGGGCTAAGCTTGAGGTGATTGAGAAGTTCCACCACCCATCTCAATCAAGAGTATGAGGAGTTTTTTGGGGCATGCAGGATTCTAGTAAAGGTTTATAAAGGATTTCTCTAAAATCACACATCTATTATGCAAATTATTGGAGAAAGATGCTAAGTTTGTGTTTAATGATGCATGCATGCAAGCCTTTGAGGAGTTTAAAAAGAGATTGATCTCTGTACCAATTATTGTAGCTCCTGATTAGTCAAAGCTATTTGAAATTATGTGTGATACAAATGGGGTTGCTCTTGGCGTAGCATTGGGACAACACAAGTAGAAAGTATTACACCCCATATATTACGCTAGTATGGATCTAAATACGGGCCAAAAGAATTACACTGCCCAGAGAAAGAGTTGCTTGCATTGGTCTTCACATTCGAAAAGTTTCATTCATATTTTTTAGGAGCCAAAGTGGTAGTGCATACAGACCACTCAGCTCTTAAATATTTGATGGCCAAAAAGGATATGAAGCCAAGGTTAATAAGAAAGGTACTTCTATTGAAAGAGTTCAACTTTGATCTTATTGATACGAAAGGATTAGAAAATCAAGTTGCAAATCATCGATCCAGATTAGAAGATGGGGCAATGTTGCAATTTTATGATAGACCAGAGATAGATGATACTTCCTAATGAAAGAGTATTGGCTGCATCTCGTGATCTTATACATTTGTTTGCAGACTATGCAAATTATTTCGTAAGTTATATTGTGCCATCTGAATTGAGCACACATCAACGTCGAAAGTTTATGCATGATGTGAGAAAGTTCTTTTGGTATGACCCATACTTGTTCCGTGTATGTTCTAATGGGATTATTCGTCACTGTGTCCCTGAGGTAGAAATGATGAGCATACTTGAAGCATGTGACTCATCTCCAGTGGGTGAATATCACAGTGGGATTTGAACAGCCCACAAGATTTTACAATGTGGGTATTATTAGCCCATGATCCACCAAGATACTCATGACTATGCCAAGGCATGTGATAGATGGCAAAGAGATGGTAGGGTTATGCACAAGAATGAGCTCCCTTTAAATCCTATTTTGGTGATTGAGTTGTGTGATGTATGGGGGATAGATTTTATGGGACCATTTATTAACTCACATGGGAATAAGTACATCATAGTTGTGGTGGATTACGTATCCAACTGGATAGAGCCATAGCTCTACAAAACAATAAGGGTAAAAGTGTCACAACATTCCTCAAAAGGGACATCTTTTAAAGATTTGGTACTCCTCGGGCTATCATCAGTGATGGAGGTTCTCAGTTTTACAACATACTATTTCAAGATCTCCTTGAGAAGTATGGAGTGAAACATAGGGTTGTGACACCCTATCATCCAAAGACAAGTGGGCAAGTAGAAGTGTCAAATAGGGAAATTAAGAAGATTTTATCAAAAACTATGAATACAAACCGAACTAATTGGTCTCGAAAACTAGATGTTGCATTATGGGCATACCAGACTACATTCAAGACACCTATTGGCATGTGCCCATACCCATCGCGCAGGCTCAGTTTGTACTGCGTCGCGCCTCTGGCGCGTCGCGTGCAGGGCATGGACAAACACTAGATATGGAAATTTTGCAAAAATTATTTTTCACCACGGGTTCTCTAAAATCAGGATTAAACCCATTTCTTACTTAATTTCATCCCCTGATCGAGAATATGAAGTGAAATTTTCAATATGCATGAATTTTGAGATATATGGAAATTACAATTATGGGCATTTCTTAAGAATATTTTTGGAGCGTTTTTGGGGCATTTCAATAAGCATATCTACCAAGTATCATATCCAACCAGAGAAACAAGACAGGATCAATATCACCCGATCCACCACTAAGGGATTATCTACTTATGTAGAAACATGCATGGTCGTTGACATCCACTCACAAGATAAATCAAACCTAGATGATTAGTATGTAGACACATAAAATTAGGTAGATCCATGATTATATAAAACAGATGCAGGTCGATGACAGACTGAAATAATACCTATAATAACTGCAACCTCAACCTCAACCTCGAGTGTCCTTGGAAAAGTATAGCACTGAGCTCCTCTTGAAACGATCCCAAAAAGTGCAAGAAAATGTGCCTCATAAATGTCCATAATCTTAATTTCCATATATCTCGAAACTCGTGTGCAATATCAAAAATCTAACTTCATATTCTTGATCAGGGGCAAAAGTAAGTGGGAAATAGGTCTAACCCTGATCTTAGAGCAACCATAGAAAAAATTTATTTTCAAAAAAATTTCACTTCCAGAGGTTGTTTGCATTGGCTCCCTAACGTGGACCTGTCGCGGTGCAGTGTATTTTTGTTGCCAATTTTCCAGTTTTGGCCTAACACTTTGGGGTCTTGGGCCTAAGCCTTCCTGTGCATAAAGTCACCCACACATAGTCATTTTTCAATCTCATATCATACAACACATTCTCCAAAATCTTCTTAAACAATTACAAAAATATTTTACTCAGAATAAAGGGTCCCCTATTCCGGATCTTAAGGAATTCACTCAAGCTTTAAGTTCTCAATATAATCTTTGTCAAGGAATTCGGCAAAGTTAAGGTTTGGGGGCTTCAATCATTTGGTCCTTTCACCTATGGTATGCAATCTTTTTTTTTTTTTACATAAATTGTATGTTTCTAAGTATATTTACTTATGGGTCTTATATTATGAATTTTACTATGAACTTTGTTAGGGTTTAATAAAAGTGTGACCATTTAAGCATGTTTTAAGCTATGATCTATTTTGAGATTTGATGAATGGTTTCAATGTATATTGCATAAGGGTAGAACCTAGTGTTGGTGGATTGATTTATTTCAAGTTTTCTTGCAGGATTTCACTTGTAAATTGCATGATTTTACACTAGCATTACACACGTGCCAAGTGTTTAATAAAATATCTGGATGAGGTTTGTTGAGTAATTGAATGTCTAATGCATGGTATATGTGATAAATGACTTTATTATGATGAAAGGAATGTATATACGAGTTGTTATCATAGGAATTATCTATAGTGTTACAAGTTGACCATACCATATATGAGGCATATATACCTCATCCACCTTATCAGGTGGTGGCAATCACGTACTACCATTGATGAGGGGTATATAACTCATCCACCTTGTCGATGGTGGCAATCCCGTACTACCATAGATGAGGAGTATATACCTCATCCACCTTGTGGGGTGGTGGCAATCACATACTACCATAGATGAGGGGATTGTACCTCATACACCATGTCGGGTGGCGGCAATCCTGTACTACCAAAGATGAGGGGTATATAACTCATCCACCTTCCAAGAAGATGGCCTGCTTTGGATTCCAAGAACTAAGTTTCTTGATCTATGATGATGGCCTCCTCCTACACGTGTAATATGTTCTATATACGCATGTTTTACTTCAAACATTATTCATACATTTCGAATTGTTATGATTATGCATTTTGCCTATGTTACTTATCTGTTTTTGTATTATATCCTACATATATAGTATATTCAAATGTACTAATGCATACTCTATGTCTACATGATGTTACCATGTAGGAACCGGAGATCCATTTGGTCACCCTCCTCCATGTGGCTAGTACTATCTCTTCAAGCCAGTTTGGGGAGTCCTCAACTCCGAGGATGATTTCTTTTGTTCCTATGTATGCAAAGACTCTTTTTATCTTATTTTATGCTTTTGACTATAAGGGTGAGCCCAGAAGGTTGTCTTGTCCCTCGCTCAATTCTAATTTTAGAGGTGTTGTTGGACAAGTTATGTAATGATATTATGAGCTTTGACTCTCTTGACTCTTGTATAATTTAAGCAATAAAAGACTCCCTTAGTCCCTTTCCCTCATTTTAATTATCTTATTCTTGTTTAATTGCTTCTGCGACAAAGGATGTGTAATGATATGTTAAGAGGCTCTTTTGGGGTCCCTTCGAGTCCCCTATTCATTGTGTCACATCTAGGCCCTAAGCTTAGGTGGTGAAACCTCTGCCAACCCCAGCCTGAGCAACACTTTGATATCTACCACATGGAACCAAAGCAATACTATCTGAAGTCCTATCACCTCTAGTACTTTGACCCTTACCCCAACCCCTGGCCAGTGGATCTGAATATCTAACTGGAGCTGCTGAATAAGTACGATGAAGTCCTAAATGAGTCTAAAAGGGACATTGTCAAATCAAGTGACCTTGAATAGCCACACCCAAAATAAGACCTCGGTGTAGAAGACTGTTATCCACAAAATGAACTACTATGGCTACTACGTGTAGAACTGTGGGACTCTCGAGACATCTGTCCACCCTCAGCTGCTAGCACATATGCATGCACAGAATCATGATAACTGAAAGAGCCACCACTCCTATGTGAACCTGTGCCTCCTGATAATGTACCAGAAAATTGACTCGTAGTATGAGCTCTCTTAGGATCCCCAAACTCCTCTCGAACCAGCAACTTTGCCTCCTTAGCGGTACTCACAATAGACTGAAAGGAAGCCCCCTCTCTTGTTGGTTCATTGATCTAGAGTGCAACAAAATAGACACAATGCTGATCAACCAAACCCACTACCTCTAACATCTCATGGAACAAGGTTAGAAACTCATGAGCGTCCTCCCTCCTACTACCTTGAAATTGAGGTGGTTACATTTTCTAAAAACTCTCGTAGCTAAGTTGACCATTTACTGCCAGGAGCACCTCAAGAGTGGTTTGTACCCCAATAGTTGGTGCAGGAACCACTAGGGGATGATCCACTTAATCACAAACTAAGCCCTGATGTTTTCTTGAAGCCCATTCTCCTAGTCTTGTCTAAGAAACTCCCTGCGTGCCTGTATACCTATCGCTCCACCCCTCTAGTATGGTTTTCAGGCATACCCATCATCTTCAACAGGGTGTCTAGAAGCACAGGTGTACCTGTAGGCTCTAAAAGGACCTATCCCATACCAACCCTTATTTATAGCTCTACAGAAACTTCTATTGCCTGACCTCTAATTGATGGTAGTGCTCGGGCACATCCTCTCACTCATGCCACTCCACGAGCACGACCTTTAGCTTGGCCTCTTCCCCTAGAACTAGTAATAGTAGCTCTAGTCCTTGCCATCTATCAAATAAAATATTCACAAACATAAATAAAATCCAAGGATTGGTTGTCACGTGTACAAACCACTAGCAATATAGAAAATCAAAAGAATTACAAGTCCAAAATTTGGTTTACGATGGGACCTAAAATATCGACCACTGATCCAATTTGAGTACCTCTGTAAGATAGACCTCAACAGAAAACTGAAAGGTAAGGGCAACAAGTGATTAAAGGCAGCATGTGATTGAGTATAGTAGTTTATAATTTCTTCTAAAATAGAACAAAGCATAAAAGAAAAAGAAACAAGAGAGTCATCCAGATAACAACAACTACCTCTCTAAATCTCCTAGGAACCCTCAAATTATCAAGGAAAAGTACTACTCATTAGTGAGGCTCAGAACCTACACAAGTGTAGAAGCAAGGGGTGAGTACCAAAAACAACGCAGTACCCAATAAGTCAACTAACAAAATCAAGCAAGTCCAATACAATACAAAAACTCCTTTCATCCCAACCAACCCTCGACAACTACAACTTGAATAGAAAATCAATATAACCCAACAACACATAAGACACAATAAAAAAAGTTTTCACAATATCATAATTCAAAATCACAAGCCACAACTCACAAATGGTAACCAGTCAATCATAGAATTAAAATAATTCCATATAAAAATATGCAAGGATGAGATCCAACACTTATGCAATAACTATCAGTAACGACCTCAGCATTATAACATCACTGTAAAACACCTCAACATCACAGCATCCCCGATAATGACATTGATATAATATCATCAACGACAAAAACCTCATTATAACAATATCACTAGTAAAGATCTTGACATCATAATCTCACTAGCAATGATATGGGCATCACATCTCGACTAGTAAAGACCTCGAACCCAACTTTCACTATCTCACTCATATCAATATCCAGAAAAAATGCAAGTTATGTATGTTATAGAACGAATGAATTGGAGATGAAGTCTACAAATAAATCCATTCATAATCACCAACCACAATAATATTTCTCAATATAGAATCCTCATCACTTAACCATATATTCAATTCAAGTGTTACAATATCATACCAACTTATATTAACATTTAGTAACTTCATTTTAATGGTATTACAAATATTTCATGTATTACACATAAAAGAGAGAAAAAATTGGGAATTGAAACGCCTCAAAAAGTACCCAAAAATGTGCCTCAAAATGCCCATAAATGTAATTTCAACATAACTCAAAATTCATGCATGATATCAAAAATTCAACCTCATATTTGTGATCAAGGGGTAAAATTGAGTAGGTAATGTGTGTAACCCTGATTTTAGAGCAACCGCATCAAAATTTTATTTTTCAAAATTAACGAATTCCAGAATCGATCCACGCTCCCAGCGCGACGCGATCAGGGCGCGACCAGTATTAAAAGTTTCCAGTTATTTCTTATTCGGTCTAAGGCCTTTGGATCTTGGTCCTAAGCCTTCCCATGTGTAAAAACACCTATACTTAGTCATATTTTAACACCATATCACACAAGACATTCCCCAAAACCTTCTCTAACACTTAGCCAAATATTTCACTCAAATTCAAATGTACCAAACTCATTTTGGATCTTAAGGAATTTGTTAAAGCTTGATGTTCTCATTCTAATCTTCATCAAGGGGATCCCCAAAGTTCAGTTATGTGGGTTTGAACTATTGGGTCCTTTTACCCATGGTGCCCAATCTTCTTTTTTATGTAAATTGAATGTTTTCAAGTTGATTTATCCATGGACACTTCTTTCTATGAATTCGATTATAAAATATGTTGGGGTTTCATGAAATGTGGACCGTTTAAGCATATTATAAGCTCTAGCTCGATGATCCATTATTTGTTTGGATGAGAGAATATTAATATATGTTGCATGAGTGTGTTACCAAGTGTTGGTGGGTTGATTTCCATTAAGTTTTCTAACATGATTTCATTCATGAATCGCATGATTTTTGACTAGTATTACACATCCACCAAGTGTTTGATAAAATATCCATTTTAGGGTTCTTGAGCTTTTGATGCTTTTATTGCATGACTTATGAGTCAACTGACTATATGATGAGGAAAGGAATGTATTTATGTGTTGATTTCGTGAAAAGTATCTATAGTGTTGCCAGATGACCATACCTTGTTGAGGGGGCGTTATGCCTCAATCACCATAAATGGTAGGGTGTGACAACCATAAACCAATTGAGGAGTTGATACCTCAATAACCATGGAAGGTAGGATGTGACAAGCGTCAACCTATTACAGGGTCAATACTTCAATCACCAAAGATAGGGGGCGACAACCATAAACCAATTGAGGGGTTTATACCTCAATCACCATGGATGGGGGGTATGACAACAATCAACCTATTAAGGGGTTGATTCCTCAATCACCTTTCCAAGGGGGTGGTACACCTTGGATTCTATAATGATGATCTCTTACCACACATGTAGACAACAATCAATCTATTGAGGGGATGATTCCTCAATCACCTTTCCAAGGGGGTGGTACACCTTGGATTTTATGATGATGATCTCTTCCCACACCTGTAATGTTGTCTATATAAGTATGTTTACATCAAGCATCATTCATGCATGCCATATTACTATACGTTCATCCTTTTCCTAATTATGCATTTTGATTATGTTGCCTATCTCTTGTTGCATTGCATACTACATACATAGTATATTTATACATATTAACATATACTCTATGCCTATGTAATGTTACCATGTAGGAATCGGAGCTCCACTTGATCATCCTCCTTATCCACGTGGCTAGTACTATCTCTCGAAGCAAACTTGGTGAGTTCTGGACTCCGAGGACAATAGGTATTGATCCTATGTTATGTAAAGACTCTTTTTCTTTGTTTAGATGCTTATGACTACGAGGCTGAGCCCAGAAAGTTGTCTTGGCCTCAGCCCAATCTATGTTAGAGGTGCTCTTGGACAAGTTATGTACTTATGCCTTGAGCTTTGAATCCTTTGATGAAATATGTTATGAACGACTTCCCTTAGTCCCTTTATTCCTATTTATAGTCTCTTATTATTGTTTAGTTGCTTCCCCAACCATGGATGTGTAAATGATATGCTAAGAGGCTTGTATGGGGTCTCTTTTTGATTCCCCATTCACTGTGTCATGTCTAGATCCTAAGTTTGGGTCATGACAAACTTGTTGTCAGAGTACTAGGTTGGTAATAGTTCTCGGCATCCAACACACCGCATAGATTAGAGTCTTATTCATAGTTGTGAAGTGCACAACAACTATGAGTAAGAGGCTGTGAGGCATTTAAGGAAATGTTTTCTTTCTTCTTGATCTATGTCGTGCTATAAGAGTTAAGGTAAGGCTTTCCCCAAATTAATATTCTTTTCTATGCTAGATCATGCCTATTCCAAGAGGAAGAAAAGCTTGTTCACCTGAGGAGCAACTGGCCCCCTTCGCTCCTCAAGCTCCTCAAGATGGGGGAGTGGATGATGAAGAGTTTCGGGATGCTATCACCATTGTAGCCTATGCCATGACTAATAAAATCAACCAAGGGGCCCAAGCCCCTCATGCTCTAACTCTTCCATCTAGGGTAAGGGATTTAATGAGGATGAACCCATCGAAGTTCCATAGGTAAAAAGTGGATGAGGACACTCAAGAATTTATTGATGAGGTTTACAAAGTATTATCTATCATGAGTGTTAGATGTGAGGAGAAGACGAGTTTGGCAGGTTACTAACTCAACGGGGTGTTCCAAATATGGTTTAGTCAATGGAAGGAGGAGAAGAGGAATAACAATGTGATACTTTGGGAGGAGTTAAGGCGGCATTTCTTAATCGATTCCTTCCCTTTAAGCTAAGGAGGACAAAATCATGGAGTTCATAAATTTGAAGCAAGGGGATTGTCCTACCTCATGACTTATGCTGAATAATTGGAGGGGAAAAAGTTGAGAAAAAGAAGACGTAGTGAGGCCAAGAGGGCCCATTTTGAAGGAATGTTCCAAAGTCCCAAGGGTGGCTGTTTTCATCAAGTCCAAAGATCTTAAAATACTCCTAATAGAAGGTTTGCTAATGACAACCCAAGTATCTAAGGAGGTGGTGATGTCGTGCCTAATACAATGTGCCCAGAATGTGGTAGTGGTAATAATGGCCCATGTTTGAAGGACATTAATGCTTGCTATAGTTTTGGAGAAGTGGGTCAGAAGAAGTTTGATTGTCCTCATACTCAAAACAAGGGTAGAGATGGTCATCCACAAGGCTAGGGTGGAAAAGTTGTTCCTTTGGAAATGGGAGGTCAACAAGGAGGTGCATCAAGGCACAATCGGTTCTATTCTCTTCATGGGAGGCAAGGGGTAGATAAGGTGCCCGATGTCATCACCAGTATGTTAAAAGTCTTCGACTTTAATGTGTATGCATTGATAGACCCGGGTACCAGTCTTTCTTTTGTTACTCCTTTTGTTGTAAAAAAGTTTTATGTTAAACCTTAATTATTGTGCAAGCCATATAAGGTATCTACTCGTAGGTGCATTCATTGATGCTAGAAGGGTTATATAGAAATTTCCCATTTTCATTTTGTATAAAATATTGCCTTGTGATTTTGTTAAGTTGGATATGGTGGATTTTGATGTCATTATTGGGATAGATTGGTGGCACGCATATTATACCTCTATTTATTGTAGAACCTGTAAGGTCAAATTCCAATTCCCTAATGAACTCGTCCTTGAGTGGGAGAGTCATGATATGGTGGTTAAGAGTAGGTTTAGATCTTGCATTAAAGCCCATAAGTTGAAATGTAAGGGGATGTCTCTATCATCTTGTGAGAGTTAGGGATGTTGAGTCTAAAGGCCTTCCTATAGAGTCGGTTCCGATGGTAAATGAGTTCCTTGATGTCTTTCCTAATGTTCCTCCTTAAGGAAAATGGATTTTGGCATACACCTCCTTTTCCATAATCAACCAATTTCTATTGCCCCTTACCGTATGGCCCCGACGTTAAAGGAGTTAAAAGAGCAATTGAGGGACTTTTTAGAGAAGGGCTTTACTAGGCCTAGTCAATCACCTTGGGGTGCACCAGTCTTGTTTGTGAAGAAGAAAGATGTTCTCCAAGAATGTGCATTGATTATCAGCAACTTAATAGGGTCACTATCAAGAATAAGTACCCTCTATCAAGGATTAATGACTTTTTTGACTAGCTTCAAGGTGCTAGTCACTTCTTTAAGATTGACCATTGGTCCAAGTATCACCTAGTGAAGGTGAAGGAGTGTGACACTCCCAAGATGGCCATCCGGACTAGGTATGGGCACTATGAAGTCATGGTTATGTCTTTTTGGTTGACTAATGTAGTGGCTATATTAATGGATCTTATGAATATTGTCTTTAAACTCTACCTTGATTTGTTTGTGGTGGTCTTTATTAATGATATTTTGATCTATTCTCACAATGAGGAAGAGCATGTGAGTCATTTAACAGTGGTACTGCAAAGGTTCAGGGAAGAGAAGTTGTATACTAAGTATGAGAAATGTGAGCTTTGTTTACAAGAGTTTGACTTTTCTAGGTCATATGATGTCGGGTGATAGTATTACAGTAGATCCTATAAAAACAGCGGTGATTAGAAATTAGCTTAGACCTTCGACCACGTCTAATATTAGAAGCTTCTTGGGCTTAGCGAGTTACTACTGGAGGTTTGCGAATGGGTTCTCCTCTATTCTGTCTCCTATGAATAAGTTTACCCAAAAGAATACAATTTTTATGTAGACCGATGAGTATGAAAAGAGTTTCCAAACCTTTAAAGATAAGCTTGTCTCCGCTCCTATCTTGTCTATACCAGAAGGGTTGGAAGGGTTTGTTGTGTATTGTGAAGCCTCACGGATTGGTTTGGGTTACATTTTTATGCAAAATGGTAAGGTGATAGCTTATACCTCTAGATAACTAAAGTTATATGAAAAGAATTATCCTACCCATGATCTTGAATTAGCCGATGTGGTATTTGCTTTGGAAATTTTGCATCATTACTTGTATGGGATTCATGTTGATGTGTTCACCAATCATAAGAGTCTCCAATATGGTTTATCCAAAAATATCTTAACTTGAGAAAATGAAGGTGGTTAGAGCTTCTTAAGGATTATTATATGAGTCTGCATTATCACCCTGGTAAGGCTAATATTATGGCCGATGCTTTGAGTAGGGTGTCTATGGGTAGCCTTGCACATGTTGATGATGAGGGAAAAGAGGTGCATCGGTTGGCTAGATTTGGAGTTAGGTTAGAGGAGATTGATAATGGTGGTAGATGGTTCCAATTCTTCATTGATTGAGGAAGTGAAGGCAAGCCAAGATCTTTACCCAGCGTTGCTAGAATTGAAGGATTTCGTAAGAGATGGTAAGGTGGAGGTTTCCTCCCAAGGGGAAGATGGTTCCCTTAGGTACCAAGGTAGGTTGTGTGTTCCTAGTGTGGATGACTTGAAATAGAAGATTCTTTTTTAGGATCATAATTCTTCCTATTTTATTCATCCCAGTTCTACAAAGATATATAGTGATTTGAGGGAAGTGTTTTGATGGGGTGGAATGAAGAGAGACATTGCTAAGTTTGTATCCGGTTGCCATAATTGCCAACAAGTCAAAGACGAACATCAAAGGTTGTGTGGCCTAGCCCAACATATAGAGATTCCAACTTGAAAGTGGGAGGAAATTAACATGGATTTTTTGGTTGGGTTGCTCAAGACTATAAAGCATTTTGACTCCATTTTGGTTGTGGTTGATTGAATGACAAAGTCGGCTCATTTCCTACTGGTTAAGACTACTTATGGGACCGAAAATTATACTAAGTTGTACATTCATGAATTAGTTAGATTGCATGGATTGCCCATGTCTATCATATTGGATCGTGGTCTCAATTCAATTCTCACTTTTGGAGGTCCTTCCAAAGAGATCATAATACCAAGGTAATGCTCAGTATGGCCTTTCACCCTTAAATGGATTGCCAAGGTGAAAGAACTATCCAAACTCTTGAGAATATACTCTGGGCTTGTGTAATTGAGTTTAAAGGTAGTTGGGATGATCATTTTCCATTGATTGAGCTTGCTTATAATAATAGCTAACATTCAAGTATTGGTATGGCTCCTTTTGAGGCTATCTATGGTAGGCATTATAGATCCCTAGTTAGGTGGTTTGAAGTGGGGGAGATGTCTTTTTTGGGTCCGGATTTGGTTATGGATGCACTAGAGAAAGTAAGGTTGATAAGGGAGAGTTTGAAAATAGCCCAAAGTTGACAAAAGTCCTATGCAAATGTAAGGAGAAGGGATCTTGAATTTAAGATTGGTGATTGGGGCTATTTGAAGGTCTCACCCATGAAGGGTGTTATTTGTAAGAAGGGTAAATTGGGTAAAAGATTTATCGGTCCTTAAAGATTGTTGAGGAGGACTGGGAAGATGGCTTATGAGTTGGAGTTGCCCAATGAAATGAATATGGTTCATTCGGTCTTTCATGTGTCTATGTTCAGGAAGTGTATGGGTGACCCAAGTACCATTGTACCGCTTGATGTTGTGCGTATTGTTAAAGACAATTTGACTTATGAAGAGGTTCCAATTGAATTTTGGATAGACAAGTGAAGAGGTTGAGGAATAAAGATGTTGCTTCCATCAAGGTTCTTTGGAGAAACTAACAAGTTTAGAGTGCCACATGGGAAGCCGAGGTAGACATGCAAAAGCTATATCCCTATCTCTTCCATTTTTGTCAAGCCTAAGGTACTAATTCAAGTCCCCTATGTGATTTTAAGTCTTACATTTCATCCCTTATGTCATTGCATGCATTCATGCTTATGTTGACAAGTTCATGGTGATTTTGACACTTACGTCGAGATTTTGAAATGATGTTTAAGCGCATTGATGCATTCATGCGTTGGGATGAACTCATCTTGATTATTTTTTTCATATACATTTCTTTGACATTCAGGGATGAATGTTCCCAAGGTGGAGATATTGAAATGCCCTAAAAAGTGCAGGAAAATATCCCTCGGAAATGTCCATAATCGTAATTTCCATATATCTCAAAATTCATGTGTGATATCGAAAATCCGACTTCATATTTGTGATTAGGGGAAACAATTGAGTGGGAGATTGGTCTTAACCCCGATTTTAGAGCAACCATATCAAAATGTCATTTTTCAAAATTTACGAATTCTAGAATCGATCCACGCCCCTGGCGAGATGCGGTCAGGGGTGGACCAGTGTTAAAAGTTTCCTGTTGTTTCTTGTTTGGTCCAAGGCCTTTGTGTCTTGAGCCTAAAACTTGCCATGTGTAAAAACACCTATACTTAGTCATATTTTAACTACATATCACACAAGACAATCCCCAAAACCCTCTCTAACATCTAGCTAAATATTTCACCCAAATTCAAGTGTCCCAAATGTTGCGACCCAAACCTAGGTCCTAGAGGTGACATCGAGCGAGAGGAGCCCGAAGGGATCCCAAGTAAGGCTCTTAACATATCATTACACATCCTTGGTCGTAGAAGTAATAATATAACAACAAGAGTCAATAAATAGGGATAATCGGGGCTAAGAGGCATCTTTTATATCATAGAGTATCAAAAGAGTCAAGAGAGTTAAAGCTCGTAGCATTATACATAACATATCTAATAACACCTATAACCATAGAACTTAGCGGGGGCCAAGACAAGCAACAAGGCTCACCCTCATAGTCAAGTATACAAATAAAAGGAAAGAGAGTCTTTGTACATAACATAAGGTCAAAGACAATGTCCCCGAAGTTGGGGACTCACCACTTGCTTTGTAGAGAAATATCGCTAGCCACATAGAGGAGTAGGAGGATGAAGTGGAGCTCCGATTCCTACATGGTGATATCATGTAGGCAAAATTATTGGATGCAATTAATCAAAAGATAAGAAGCATAGGCAAAATACATATTTAAGCAATAGACGATCATATAACAATATGACAGGCATGAATGATACTCAAAGTACGCATGCTTGTATATGGAAAATATTACATGTATAGGAATAGATTATCATCATAGACCAGGCACTTAGTACTTGAAATCTAAGGTAGACCACCCCTTAGAAGTAATTGAGGTACCAATCCCTGAATTGGTTGATGGAATACCACCCCCATCTAGGTGATTGAGGTACCTACCCCTCAATTGGTTGATGGCATACCGCCTCTATCCGAGACGATTGAGGTACTAACCGCTCCATTAGTTGATGGCATACCGCCCCCATCCGAGATGATTGAGGTACCAACCCCTCAGTTTGTTGATGGCATGCCACCCCCATCTAGGTAATTGAGGCATCACCCCTCAATTGGCTTTGGTCAACTCATAACACAATATATACTTCTCATGACAATAACACATACATACTTCTCATTACGCCAACATATGCATACTTCTCATGACACAAACATATATGTAATTCTCATAACATCAACACATTCTTATCACCCTTTGATCATCATAAAATCATTTAACTCATATGCCAAGCCTTAGGCCTTCAACAACTCAAGATACATTATCCATATATTTCATCAAACACTTGGTGGGTATGCAATGCTAGCGTAAAACTATGCAATTAAAGAGTAAAATCATGCAAGAAATCTTGAAGTAAATTATCCCACCAATACTGGGTAACATCATCATACAATACACATAAAAATCCTTCATCAAATCTCAAGATAGATCAAAGATTCATAGCTCAAAACATGCTAAAACAGATACTTTTAAAAATCCCCAATATAGGTCACAGTCAAGTTCATAATAGAAAACTCATATGTAAAATCAACTTAGAAACTTGTATTTTAGGTAAAAAGGAAGCTTGGGAACCATATGTGAAAGGACCTAGTGGTTGAAATCCACATTCCTTGACTTTGGGGAATTCTTCAAGAAGATTGGAAAAGGAGACTTCAAGCTTGAGGGAAAATCCTTAAGTTCTAGATGAGTTTTGGGACTTGAGTTTTAGGTAAAATATTTTTCTAAGTGTTTGAGTGAATATTGGGGAATATTTAGTATGATATGGTGTTGAAATATGTCTTAGTATAGGTATTTTCATGAATGAGAGAACTTAGGCCCATGATTAAAAAGTCTTGGACCGAACAAGCAAAGTAGTCAACAAAATACACATTTGCACACCATGGCTGCATCGCGCCAGGGAAGCATAGAGGTCATTCAAAATTGATTTTTGGGAAAATGAAATTGCAATTCGTTTGATCTAAAATCACGAGTAGACCCATTTCTCACCCAATTTGACCTGAGATCAAGAATATGATGCCGGATTTTTAATATCATGCGTGAATTTTAAGATATATGTAAAGTATGATTTTGGGGATTTATGAGGCACATATTTAGGCACTTTTTTGGGGTTGTTTCACCAAACTCATTTCGGATCTTAAAGAATTCATTCAAGCTTCAAATTCTTATTCTAATCTTCATCAAGAGAATCTCCAAAATTGAGGTATGTGGGTTTCAACCATTGGGTCCTTTCACCCATGGTGCCTGATCTTCCTTTTTATGCAAATTGCATGTTTTCAATTTGATTTATCTATGGGTACTTCTTACAATGAATTTGATTATTAACTATGTTGTTTCATGAAATGTGGACTATCTAAGCATATTTTGAGCTATGAATCTATGATCCATTATATGATTTGATGAGGGATTTCAATGAATGTTGCATGAGGGTGTTACAAAGTGTTGGTAGGTTTATTTACATTGAGTTTTCTAACAAGATTTCTCTCTTGAATTGCATAATTTTTAACAAAATGACAGACCTACCAAGTGTTTGATTAAATGTTTGATTTAGGGTTCTTGAGCTATTGATGATCTATTGCATGACCTATGTGTCAAGTGACCATATGATGAGGAAAGGAATGTACTTATGTGTTGACTTCATAAAAAGTATCTATAGTATTGCAAGTTGACCATACCTTGTTGAGGGGGTGCTATGCCTCAATCACCATGGATGGTAGGGTGTGACAACCATCAAAAAATTGAGTGGTTAATACCTTAATCACCATGGATGGTAGGGTTTGACAATCATCAACCAATTTAGGAGTTGATATATCAATCACCATGGATGGGGGCGGGGGGTGTGACAACCATCAACCAATTGAGTGGTTGATACCTCAATCATCATGGATAGGGGGAGGGGGGGTAACAACCATCAACCAATTGAGGGGTTGATTCCTCAATAGCTTTTCCATGGGGATGGTAGGCCTTGGAATCTATAATGATTGTCTCTTACTACACATATAATATATTCTATATAAGTATGTTTACTTCAAGCATCATTCATGCATGCCATATTACTATATGCTCATCCATTGCCTAATTATGCATTTCAATTTATTGTCAATCTCTTGTTACATTGCATCCTATATACTTAGTATATTCAAACATACTAATGCATACTTTATGCTTACATGATGCTACCATGTAGAAACCGGAGCTCTACTTGATCATCCTCCTCCTCCACATGGCTAGTACTATCTCTTGAAGCAAGCTTGGTGAGTCCTCAAATCCGAGGAACATAGCTATTGATCCTAGGTTATGTAAATACTCTTTTTCTTTGTTTAGATGCTTATGACTATGAGGGTGAGCCCGGAAAGCTTTCTCGGCCACCGCTCAATATATGTTAGAGGTATTGTTGGACAAGTTATGTATTTATGCCTTGAGCATTGACTACTTTGATGAATTATGCTTTGTGAAAGACTTCCCTTAGTCCCTTTATCCCTATTTATACTTTCTTATTGTTGTTTAATTGTTTTCGCATCCAAAGATGTGTAAATGATATGCTAAGAGGCTTGTTTAGGGTCCCTTTAGGTTCCGCATTCACCGTGTCATGTCTAGACATTAGGTTTGGGTCATGATAGGAACCCTACGAGAATTACAAGGTTTTGAAAGTCTACTTGCCTTAGCTGATTCGCGATCAATCAAACACTTAAGTCTTTGTCTTTTCAATATAATTCATAGCATCACGATCTAGTCAAGTATAATCATAGTAAGATTTTTAAACTAACAACACCTAAACTACTATATATCTAGTTTAGATCCAAATGCTTTCCCAAATCTATATATCAAAATTTTTAAAATTGTATTATAATAATTAGAAATAAAAAGTAACCTATTACTAATGACATGCACAATACAGTAATAAGCTCGACTAAACAAAGAACCAATACACTGAACAAAAGTGTAAAGATGAAGGAAAAGCTTATCATATAAAAGTTGTTCCAAACTATATATAAAGGTTCGATTAAGAAGATTGGTTTGTCACATTCTGAAAGGACAATTTGCAGTCCTTCCATTTAACCCTTTACCATGTTACTTGCCTGGAAACATAAGCACTACCCATTAACCAAATGTGCATAGCAATCAGGAACAATTTCCTATTCAATTCCCAATTCCACTAATAATTATTATAATACTAGTGAACAATATCACGTAGCAGTAGCCATACTTATTGCCAATTGACAAATTTGTCACTTTGCACACTTTCCGTTAACCAACCCTCCCAAGGTGTCATACACATAAACATCCTACAAATTAATAAAGGTTAAAACATTAAGAATGCTAAGAATGCTTACGTATATTGCCTTCGCTTCGTGTGGATGTCGTAGTCGCAGTAAGTTTTCTACCCCTTGGTTTTTTCTTTTCTAATTCATTAGGTATTAAAAGTGATAATCCTACTAATTTATCTTAATATATATGAACCAAGGTATATATGGTATACAATTATAATTTAGCTAGACTAGTTATCTAAATGCATCCATAGCTTAAATAATCATACTTACGGACTATTTTGAATTATTCATTTAAAATTTATGAGAAGGATATGTTAGAAAAATAACATGACTAATTTTCAAAATAACATAATGGGTGATTACACAATTTTACCTTTCCTTATCTTATTAAGGCTTGTGTAGGGGTTCCTGACATGGGTTTGGGGGAAGCCATTCATGGGATGGCATTAAAGATTGGTTTGTTTGGCGATGTCTTTGTAAGCAATGCGCTAATTTCCATGTATTGAAAGTTTGTTCTTATTGAGGATGCCGTGAAAGTGTTTGAGCATATTCCTAAGAGGAATTTGTTATCGTGGAACTCAATCATATCTCTATTCTCAACGAATGGATATATAGCACAAACTTTTGATCTTTTCAGAATATATTTATAGTGGATAAAGTTCTTGTTTCTGGTATGACTACTATGGTTATTATGCTGTCAATTTGTGCAGTACAGAAGAAGTTGAATTTGGAAATATTATTCATGGATTAGCTGTAAAGCTAGGATTAGCTAATGAGTTAACAGTGAATAATGTTAGAAAAAATACTACAATATTGATATTGGAGTAGAATTAAATAACTTGTCATAAAAACTATGTCGTGGTAAGCCACTGCCTTGAAAGCAATTTCGGCCCTACTCCAATGCAAATTACTCTAGCCGATCGCTTCCCAAGGTTCCACAGTTACTCTCAAACACTGCACTCGTAGTTGAAAGTTGGAGGTTGCCCAAAGATTTATTGCCCAAAAAATATTAAGAAGAAGAAAGGAGGAAGTTTTGTTTTTTTCTTCTTTTTGGTTGATATATTTTAATGTTCACAAAGTTAACTTATATAGGATTTTCAAGAGATGAGTTTCAAAGAAAAAGAAGAAACGTATGGTGAATATTAATGGTATTAAAGAACCATTATGTCACATTTACAGGAATACTTTCTTCTTTTCTTTTATCATGAAACATATATTATTCTCCTAAGTAACATATTTGATTTTTTTTCTTTTCCTTATCCTTTGCATTATATTAATTAATATATGTAGTATTAATTTACATATATTACCTCAACAGCCCCCCACTAATGCAAAGATAGAAAGTAACAATAAAATTTGTGTAAAAGGAAGGAACATGTACTTAAGTGTCAATATCTTTCTACGTGAATTAACACATAGTGAAATGAGGCAACAAATAATATCCAAAAAGTGAAGTACTCTTGAACTGAATGGATATATGTTGAGAGCCCCATAAGACATACCATATCCTTAATCTTTTAAGCAACCTCCGCGATATAAATAAAGTGCTTTTATGGACATGCACACACACCTTGGTTCTTATGAGTGCTCTAGAAAGACGACCCAAATCTTTCATAAAAGGCGACCACACCTTTACACTCACATACGTGATTCCATCAAGTCTATCTCAAATAGACCACCTTAAGGCTATAGAATCATTAAGAGCAAAATAACTTCAACCTTATAAAACACTGTCTAATGCCATAATGATAGAAAATCTGATATATATATATTGAGGCTTAACAGGTCCACCACACTACCTCAATCAATTGGCCTTGTCCCCATCCCCCTCGATGTTTCAAGGATCATTTTTCTTGTCAAACCCTTAGTCAAAGGATCTATCAAATTCCTTTTGGACCTTACATATTCAAAGGAAAGAACACCCAATTTCAACAATTGTTTAACTATACCATGTCTGATACGAACATGTCTCTTTTTTCCATTGTATGCATTATTTTTGGAAATTCCAATTGCTTTATGTGAATCACAATGAATAGAAACTGGAAAAGCTCATCTTCCCCTTAATGGCATATCTGCCAAGAGATTTTTTAGCCACTAAACTTCTTGCCCTACCAGTTCGAGAGGAATGAATTTAGACACCATGGTAGATCATGCTATACAAGTCTGTTTAGAAGACTTCCATGAAATAGCACCTGCAACAAAAGTGAACACATATCCACTAGTGGAGCTAACTTCATCCTTGTCAGTTACCCAATTGTAACACCCCACATTTTATATGTACTAATGCTATTTAGATAAATCATGTTATGGTTTGATCAAATTTGCATCAATTCTTGAATGTGCTTGGATCTCGTGTTAGTGGGCGATATGTGAGTCTAAATGCTTAAGAGGG
>JAOTQR010134182.1:0-21542 GCA_025774065.1 Solanum ossicruentum | reverse complement strand
GCACATTCAAGAATTGATGCAAATTTGACCAAACCATAACATGATTTATTTAAATAGTATTAGTACATATAAAATGTGGGGTGTTATAATGGGTCACGTACATCGAGCCAAGTTCAGAAGAATTTCCGTTGGCTAAGTTTTGCACAAGTACCAGTAGGAGGGTCAATTTTAAAGGGGCATATCTCTTAGCACACAAAGAACTGGGAGGACCATGACCTACCAAATCAGAGCTATTTGAATTATCTTTCCAATGCACTTTGTTTCACCTTATTTAGAGTTCAGATGAAGATGTTATGCCCATTTGTGTAGAGCTTGTATGCACAGGGTATATATGGGTTTTTGCCAAATTCCTCCTCATTAATGGCATTCCGTAAATTTAGCCATTTTTATTAGTTTTTTGGGAATTTCGATGCTATCTTAACACCTCCTAAAGACTTAACCCTATTCCTGAAGATCAAATTCACTCATCCTGATTGGGATACACACTCAAATTCTCTCACTCCATAAAAACCCCAATACAAATTCAAGGAAACTCAATAGGAAGCTTTGATTCCAAGACACACTTGTAAACTTCAAGTCTTTCACAACTCAATTTCAAGGAATTGAAGGTCTAAGATATGTGGGTTTCATTCATGGGTACCTTTCACCAATGAAGCTCAATCTTTTATTTATATGAAAATGACATGTTTCCAAGTTGAGTTGCTTATGGGTATTATTCATTAAAGATTATGATCATATACTATGTTGGAATTTTATGAAAGTTTGGTTGAAAATTCATGATTACTCATTTTTAAATCTATACCATGAGATGATTTATCTATTATGATTATGCATGTTTTAAGCTATAGAATTATGATATCTCTTGATATTTGATGAGAGTTTTTATTGTATTTTGCAAGACAGTATTACTAAGTATTATTGGGCTATTTTACTTCAAGTTTTCTTGCATGATTTCACTCTTGAATTGCAAGATTGACACTACACAACTGCCAAGTTTTTGATAAAATATCCGGTTATGATTTTTGAGAGGAACTGAAGGTCCAATGCATGTCATATTAGTTGAATGAGTTTATGATGATGAAAGGAGTGTCTGTATATGTTGATGATGAAAGGAATGTTTGTTTATGATGATGATTAAAGGGATGTATGTATATGATGATGAAAGGAGTGTATATATATGATATTATTTCTATAGTGTTGGGGATAACGAATCCTAGATCAGGGGATTATAGGCCCGAGTAACTTTGTTGAGGGTTTGGTACCTCGATACCCTAGCTCGGGGGATGATAGGCCGCGGTAACCTAGTGGGGGTTGGTACCCATCAACCTTGTTGGGAGGTTTGTACTCCATTAACCTTTTTGGGAGATTTGTACTTCATCAACCTCATGAAGGGGTTTGTATGTCATGCGCCTTTCCAAGGAGATGGTAGTCCGTGGATTACAATAAGAATGGTCACTCCTTACACTCGTATTATGTTTTACATAATCATGGTTTTACTTCAAGAATTATTCATATATGCCATATTGTTAGTATGCTATTCATTGCTTATGATTATGCATTTTGCCTATGATACCTACCTCTTGTTGCATTGCATCCTACATACATAGTACATTCAAACATACTAACACATACTTTATGCCTATATGATATCACCATGTAGGAACCAAAACTCCTATTGATTCTCCTCGTGGCTAGACAAATTGTTCAAATTAGCTCATGGTGAGTGCTCAAGACTTGGGACAATATCTATCTTCTCTCAAGGTGATGCTTAGATTATCTATTGTATGTTTCGATTACATATTGCCATTGTTATAAGGGTGATCCCAATTACTTGTCTTGGTCCCGCTAAGTATCTAAGGTTAGAGGTGTTGTTAGACATGTTATGCATATATGCTATGAGTCTTGACTCCCTTGATTCTTGATGTCTATGATATGAAAGTGTTCCCTTAGCCCTAATTGTCCCAATTTAGTACTTCTTGTTGTATTCTATTACTTCCACGACCAAGGATGTGTAATGATATGTTAAGAAGCTTGCTTGGGGTCCTTTCGGGCTCCCCATATGTCATGTCTTATCAAGGCCCTAGGCTTGGGTCATGATAAGGTGATTTAGACTTGAAACCCTAAGGCAGCCAGAATTCTTGCAAGAAATTTGGTTGACGGTGGCCGAAGGTGATCAAAAGTTTGAGAGAGTGGGGTAGGTTGGGTAATTTTGGTAAATTAGGTTAACCATGGGAACAAAATAATTTTGACCCCTCTATTTATATAGATCGGGTCAACCGAAAATACTAGGCCTCGACTCTATGAAACCCTAATTTAAGGCAGTAGAGACTTTTAAGGCTCGTAAATAATGGTTTCATAGAACATCCAAACCCTAAATTTTAGGGTTAGGGTTCATGGACTAGTCCATGAGTTGTAAGTGTTTTACAGCTTATAGAGTTGGTCGTAGAACCCTCAACTTTAGCAAATTTTTAGAAAACTTACCTGGGGTCCACGAGTCCCATTCATGACTCATAGTTTGATCTACGAATCGTAAAGTTGGCTTGTGGTTTGGAGTACATATTTGTTTTGCTTACTAGAATTCTCTACGAAGTGGGGCATGAGACATAAAGGGATTTACAGGCCATAGACCCAATTGTAGTGACCAAACATAATGCTCTTCTCAGCGAAACTAGCTGAGTTAGTCCAGTAACTGCATACTCTTTATAAAATACACTGTCACCCTATATGCAACCAACCCAATTTTAAAAATTACAATCTAAACAAAAGAAAACAAAAAACCTATTAATCCAAAAACTGAAAATAAACCTAGAACTATGCTATTACATCAAAAGCCTTGGGTTCCCACCCAAGTAGTGCCTGATTTATTGTTGTGGCACGACTTTTGCTAATTGGTTACTCAAATATCATGAATTTCTTATACTTACCTTTCAACTCATCAGGATGCTTCGTAGACTAATGAATATCGAATAAAACTTCTTCGGCATTCAATCCAAACCTGATTTGACCAACTTCCATATCCACTAAGGCTCGTGTAGTAGCTAGGAAAGGTCTTCCCAAGATGATTGGGACATTGAAGTCAACTTCGCTATCTAGGATCATAAGGTTTGCAGGGAATATAACTTTATCCACTTTTACCAACACATCATAAAGTATCCCTACGGACTTCTTCACCATACTATCCACCATCAATAACCACATTCTAATGGGAGTATGGGTTCCCAGTCCAAGCTTCTTAAAGACTGCAAGGGGCATCAGATTGATACTGGCACCTAAATCACATAATGCCCTTGTGAACTATACATCTCCATTAGTGAAGGATATGGTGAAAGCACCTGTATCTACACGCTCCTAAACCAAGGAATTCATAGTGATAGAATTGCAATGTTGAAGCTCCTATGAAGGCTCCTCACTCCTAGTGTGCTTTTTGGTGACCAAGTCCTTCATATACTTTGCATACCCTGGCATCTTCTCCAATGAATCGATGAGAGGGATGTTGATGAAGATCTTCTTTAGTATAGAGGGAAAGTTCTTGAACATGCCTTCCTCCTCTTTTTTTTTTGTTTCTCAAAGGGAAGGGAGGAGGAGGCTTAGGGACAGGCTTAAACACCTGCGGCGAATCAGCTATTTCACTCACCCCATCCTTGCCATTGTCATTTCCTTCTTCTGCATCATTTTCGGCAACCATCTCCTTACGAACATCTTTTATATCAACTGGCATAGGAGGATTAATAGAGCTCTTGCCACCCCTAGTAGTGATTGCCATATACTATCAATTATTTTTAGGATTTTGCACTATATTGTTAGGCAGTGTACCCCTATGACACTGATTAAGCTGAGTCAACACTTGACCAAACTGTTGTTTAAGTAGTTTGATAGTCACAGAGTAAGACCATATTTTTTGATTAATACTTGAAGTATTAGATTTCATGCCCCTTAGAGTCTCATCCTGCATCTCAGCCTTCTTCAACAGGCAATCAAACATCTCTTCAATTAAGGAATTGCATACAATGAAACCACCTAAGTCATGATTGTGTTGTCGCACATAAGAAACATTTTTGAAGCCTTTTTTGCTACCACAATCTGCATCTGGACCCCTGTTCCTGTCATAGTATACTCCGCAGTTGTCCCTCTAGGCTCCATGCCTACCAAAGTTCTAACCTTGGTTTCCTTAACATTAGCACCTATAGTCCTGATTGGACCCTTGGGCATTAGTCCAAAAACCCCCCGTCTGATCTGCAATAAAACAAGTGTCCTCATCATAACATGGCTCCTTGTACATAGGTGCTCATGGAGGTTAGTGAACCACTGCATTCACTTTCTCTTGGCCCTGTTTTATAATCACATCCATACTTGTGCGAAGCAGAGCAAGCTGTTGTATGATTTCTTCTTTAATTTGGGCTTGCTCTAACCCCAAATTGATAGCAGACGAACTCTTTGTCAAAGCTCTATCCCGCTGCCCTTATGCATGATTTGTCTTGACCATTCTTTCCATAGTAGTTGATCTAGAAACATTCCCCCAATGATAGTGTCAGCATAGGCCTGACTATTCTTATGATGGGCACGGTAAAAGATCTGCACCAAGGCATCGTCAATAATCTTATGGTCAGGGGCGCTCCTTAGACATTTTGTGAATCTCCCCGAAGTAGTGCTTATCGAATCACTAGGCAGTTATTCAAAGTTGTTGATCTGGTCATTCAACTTGAGCTTCTTCGATCTAGGGAAGTACCTTTCCAAAATGCCTTCTGCAAATCTACCCAGCTGGTGATTGAACTCTCAGGAACTCAAATATCCATAATGCAACATTGCCCACAAAAGACAATGGGAAGACACGAATTCCCACATCATCCATAGATAAATTCTTCATCCCCATCACTCTCTTATAGATAAATGCGACATTGTGTAGGTTTCTATGTGCATCCTCTGATGGTAAGCCTGTAAATAGCCCATGTTCTGCAGCATTTGAAGTAATTCACTCGAGACAGTGAACTTTGTGTATGTTAGTGGTTGTGGCAACACAATAGCTCCACTCACCTCCATAGCCATAAGATTCAACTTGTATTAATTCCACTGGTAAGCGTTGGCGTTAAAATCCTGAGGCTTTGGAATGTCCTCCGAAGGAGATGGGTTTTTATTCCCAGCATCCTCATTATGTTCCTATTCAGAGATGCATTGGTTATGTTCTTGGAAATGTCGTGGGCCATTCTTCTTTAGTTCTATCGATCTCTAGATCAAATAGAGCTAAGGGATCGCCTTGACTCCGAGCGTTGAGAATACACTACTCTTACACCCTTAAAAAGAACAAAAATAACAAATAAAATTAAAATAAGGGAACTAGGATTAGCACTCAAATTACTAATGAATTTATTCAGTCTAGCAGTATTCCTCGGCAACGGCACTAAAATCTTGATGTTGCCTAAGTTACACCTCCTTTTTAGATGATGAAGCAGTCGTTGTCAAGATATAGAACCTATCAAGGTCAGGGTCGATCCATAGGGAATACATAGACTCAAGAAAAATTCATCAATATGCAATCCGAGTAATTAACTGACACAATTCCCCAAAAGGGTGCTTGCAATAATTAATGAAAAAAGTAAACTAGCTGACTATCACAACAGAAAATCAATAATAGAGAGCAACACGGGTATTGTGTTACCTATGAGTCCCCAACTCAGTATCACCAAAGGTGTATTTCACTATGCCACTTGACCTATCTCCATAATATGCATTACTAATCACTACCTATTAGTCCCAGCAAAATCTCCCCTTAGCCCAGTTTGATTGATTAGATGAGAACACATCAATTAAATCCTGTTAATTAATCTCTTTTCCTATTCATTACTACCTTAATTTTCACGACCCAAGCCTAGGGCCTAGATGTGACATGACACATAGGGAACCCAAAGGGACCCCAGCCAAGCCTCTTAACATATCATTACACATCCTTGATCGCGGAAGCAATAAAATACAATAAAACATAGTAAATAGGGACAAAGGGGGCTAAAGGACAATTTTCATATCATAAACATCAAGACTAGAGAGAGTCAAACTTCATAGCATAACACAAACATGTCCAACAATACCTCTAAAATTTAGATACTTAGCAGGGGCGAAGATAAGCTACTGGGCTCATCCTTATAGTCAACAACATAAAAGAAGGATATTCCTAGAACATACTATGAGATTATAAACATCATCCCCGAAATGAAAGACTCACCAATGAGAATGAGAGATATCGTACTAGCCACAAGTAGGAGGATTATCAAGTGGGGCTTGGGTTCCTACATGGTAACATAATGTAGGCATAGAATATGGGTTATTACATTTGAATGTAATTCAACAAAACATAACCATCATAACCAAAATGCATAATATTAAGCAATAGATAACATATTAGTAGTATGGCATGTATTATGAATGTTCAAGTAAAACATGCCTACATAAAATATAATACAAGGTGTAAGAAGAGACCAACACATAAAAACCGTAGGTTACCAGGGTACAAACCCCTTTGGTTGGTTGGTGGATCGTCTCACCCTACCATCCCTGGTGACCGAGGTACAAACACCCAACATGGTTATCAAGGTACGAACCCCTTGATTGGTTGGTGGATACTCACACCCTACAACCCCTAGTGATTGAAGTACTAACCCTTAGCTGGTTATCAAGGCACTAACCCCTTGATTGACTATCAAGGTACAAACCCCTCCGTCATGCTTACCTGGGCTCTTGTCCCCCTGAGTCGGGCATGGTCACATTCAAACACTATATAGGAGAATATCATAAACATACACTTCTTTCATCATCATAAAATCAATCACTCATAAGACATACATTGGACCTTTGATTCCTCCAAAACAGCTTAACCAGACATTTTATCAAACACTTGGCGGGTGTGTAGTGCTAGTGTAAAACCATGCAATTCAAGAGTGTAAGCATGCTAGATAATTTAATGTAAAACCATCAATAGATACTTTGTAACACCCTCAAACTATATACATCAAAAACCTTCATCAAATCTCATAATAGATCTTAGATTCATAACTCAAAACATGTTGCAACAACCATAATATCATGAAAACCCAACATTCTGTGCAGTGAAATTCATAATAAGTGAGACCTATGAGTAAATCAACTTCAAATCACGCAAATTTAGGTAAAAGGAACTTTGGACATCATGGGTGAAAGGAACCCATGCAAGAAACCCACATATCTTAGCTTTGGAGAATCCTTCAAGAAGATTGGAGATGGAGACTTAAAACTTGAATGAGAATTTTAGAATCTGGATGAGTTTTGAGACTTAAAATTTGGAGATGAAATATTGTCTATATGTTTGAGAGAGTATTTGTGTTTGAGAGAATATTGTTTGTGTGTTTGAGAGAGTATTTGGGAATGTCTTGAAAGATATAAGTGTAAAATAAGGCTAAGTATAAGAATTTTCACACACTGGAACACTTAGGCCCAAGACCCAACTGCCTTGGACTGGACTAGAAAAATATTGCAAGAAATACACTATAGCATGCCCTTGGAGCGTCGTGCCAGGGGCGCGGATCGTCTCTAGAAATTTCATTTTTGTGATTTTTAAATTTTGCTATGGTTGCTCTTAAATTAGGATTAGACCCATATCCCACTCAATTTGACCCTTGCACACAAATATGAAGTTGAATTTAATATCACGCATGAATTTTGAGATATATGTAAATTAAGTTTCCGAGCACTTTTGAGGCACATTTTTGGGCACTTTTTAGGGTCATTTCACTTTCTCCCCCATGGGAATATTTGTCCCCGAATGTTAAAGAAACATATATGAGAAGAGTAATCATGAATAAATCAGCCCCAACAAGAATGCAACAATACACTTAAAACATCATTTTCAAAATCTCAACTTAAGTGTAAAATCACCATGAACTTTATCAATGTGAACATAAATGCATGTAGATGATTTAATGGTTGGAACATGAGACATAAAATCACATAGAAGACTTAGAATTAGTACCTTAGGCTTGAGTATGACTGAAAAGATAGGGGTACCACTTTTGCATATCCGCTTCGGCCTCCCAAGTAGCACTTTCGACTTGTTGGTTCCTCCTAAGGACCTTAACAGAAGCAACATCCTTATTCCACAACCTCTTCACTTGCCTATCCAAGATCTCTACTGGGACCTCTTTATATGAAAAGTTATCTTCAACCACCCCCACAACATCAAGAGGCACAACGGCATTAGGATCATCCACACAATTCCTCAACATAGACACATGAAGGACCTAATAAGCCAATGCCATTTCACTAGGAAAATCCAGCTCGTAGGCCACCTTACCAATCCTCCTCATCACCCTATAAGGAACTACATATATAGGGATTAACTTTGCCTCTTTACCAAAATGAACCACACCCTTCATGGGTGACAACTTCAAATAGACCCAATCTCCAACCTTAAACTCAAGATCCCTCCTTCTCACATCACCATAAGACTTTTGGTGACTTCAGGCTATTTTCAACCTCTCTATAATCATTCTTACTTTCTCCATAGCATCCATAACCAGATACAGCCCCAACAAAACCTCCTCTATAATCTCAAAGCACCCAACCAATGATCTACAACATCTATCATAGAGAGACTCAAAAGGAGCCATACCAATGCTTGAATGATAGCTATTGTTATATGAAAATTTAATCAATAAAATGTGATCATCCCAACTACCCTTAAGCTCCAATACAGAAGCCTGAAGCATGTCCTCAAGTTTTTGGATAGTTCTTTTGTCTTGGTCATCCATTTGAGGGTGAAAGTTCGTACTAAGTTTAACATTTGTTCTAAGACCTCTTTGGAAGGACCTTTAAAAGTCTGAAGTCAATTGTGCACCAGAATCTGATATAATGGACAAAGGAACCCTATGCAACCTTACCAATTCATGGATGTACAACCTGGCATAATATTCAGTCATGTATGTAGTCTTCACTAGGAGAAGTGAGCTGATTTTGTCATCCTATCAACCACAACCCTAATGGAATCAAAACCCTTTCTAGTCTTGGGTAACCTAACCATAAAATCCATAGTAATCTCTTCCTACTTCCAAGTATGAATTTTTATGAAATGTAGCCTTAACCGGTAGAAAGTGAGCTGATTTTGTCATCCTATCAACCACAACCCTAATGGAATCAAAACTCTTTCTAGTCTTGGGTAACCCAACCTTAAAATCCATACTAATCTCTTCCTACTTCCAAGTATGAATTTTTATGTCATGGGATAAGCCACCTGGCCTTTGGTGTTTGGCTTTGACTTTTTGGAAACCATGGCAACTGGATACAAATTTGCCAATGTCCCTCTTCATGCCTCCCTACCAATACACATCTCTCAAATTCTATACATCTTAGTAGACTGTAGGTGAATAAAGTAAGAAGAACCATGAGCCTCATCAATAATATTTACCTTCAAGCCATCAGTACAAGGCAAACACAACCTACCTTGGATCTAAGGGCACCATCTCCTCCTTGGGAGAAAACTTCCACTTTACCATGTTTCACCAAGGCCTTCAACTCTAACAAAGAAGGATCAAGATCTTGCTTAGCTTTCACCTCCTCAACTAATGATGATTTATAACCATCATCAACAACAACACTACCATTATCAACCTCTTCCAACCTAATCTGATTCTAGTGAACCGATGAACCTCCCTAGCCACCACTATGCCACCATCATCAACATTAGCTAGGATACCTATAGACACCCTACTCAAAGCATCTGTCACCATATTAGCCTTACTGGGATGATAATGCACACTCATATCATAGTCCTTAAGAAGTTCTAACCATGTCATTTTCTCAAGTTGAGAGTTTTTTAAGTGAAAACATATTAGAGACTCTTATGACTAGTGAACACATAAACAACACCCCATCCAAATAGTGATGCCAAATCATTACTACATATACAGTGGTGGCTAACTCAAGATCATGAGTAGGATATATTTTTTCATGAACTTTTATTTGTTTAGAAGCACAGGCTATAACCTTCCCATTTTGAATCAATAGACAACCCAAGCATACCCCGAGAAGTATCAAAATACAAAACAAATGCCTCTAACCCTTCCAGTAGTAACAATACAGGAGTGGACATAGGTTTATCTTTCAATGTTTGGAAACTCCTTTCACACTAATTGGACCACAAAAATTTAGTTTTCTTTTGAGTTAACTTTTTCATGGGAGAAGCAATAGAAGAGAACCCATTTACAAACCTCCGACCACATCATGACTCTTCTATTTAAGGACGGATTATTTGGGAATTAAAATTTGACCCTATGGGTTCTACAATCAATAAGCATAGTATGCATGCAACCAATCCATCCCCAGAATGACATCAAAGTCAACCATATATAACTTAACAATATCACAAGGTAATATTTTATGCAAGATTCAAATGAGGAAATTTCTATAGACCTTGCTAGCATTAATAGATGCATCAATAGGAGTAGACACCTCATATGTCTCACACAACAATTCGGGCTCAACATGAAACTTTTTGGCAACTAAGGGGGTAACAAAATGAAGAGTGGCAACCAGATCAATTAATGCATACATATCAAAATCAAAACTTTTAACATACCGGTAACAACGTCGGGCACCTCATCAACCCCTTGCCTCTAATGCTAAGCATAAAACTAATTGTGCCTTGGGGCACCACCTTGTTGACCATCCCTTCATAAAGGAACCACACTAGCACCTTGTTAAGGAACCTCCTTACCCTTGTTGTGAGTATGAGGACATTAAATCTTTTTGCGACCAACTTCTCAACACCTATAACATGCATTAGTGTCCCTCAAACATGGGCCCTCATGACCCTTACCACATTTTCACACACACCATTAGGGAGCACACCCCCAAAACCCTAGGACCTTGGAAAGGCATTGGCAAACCCAATGTTAGAAGCATGAGAAGACACTTGGCCTTGTTGGAACTGGCCACCCTTTCAACTTTGGAACCTACCTTCAGAGCAAGTCCTCTTGGCCTCATTACCAATCCTCTTTCTTAACTTTTTCTCCTCCATTTGCTTGGGTTAGGTCATTAAACGAGACAAATCCATATCATTAATCAACATGGCATACCAACATTCCTCGCTCACCAGGTCAAAAACACCCATCATAAATTTATTCATTCTACACCATGAGCCGGCCACCAAGTGGGGAGCATATTTAAAGAGTTGATTAAACTTGAGGGCATACAACCTTACATTCAAAGACCCTTGTCTCAAATTCATAAATTCCACAAATTTGGCTTCCCTAAAATCACCAAAGAAAACCCAATTAAGGAAAACCACCTTGAACTCCTCCCATAGCACCACATTGTTGATTGCCTTCTCCTCCTTCCATTGATCAAACCATATTCATGCCACCCCCTTAAGTTGGTAAGCATCCAACTTTTCCTTCTCCTCCGATCTAACACCCATAATAGCCAAACCTTATAAAGCTCTTCAATGAACTCTTAAGGGTCCTCATCCACCTTTGTCACATAAAATTCTGGGGGATTCAACCTATTGAAGTCTCTCTCCCGAGATGCTGGTGTAGTAGCATGAGGGGCTTGGGCCCCTTGATTAGCTTGATTAGCCACAACATGTGCAAGCAAAGTGAGAGGATCCAAGAGCTCACCATGAGCCAGTTGTTCCTTGAGAGTGTAGGCTCTTCTTTCTCTTGTGTTAGGCATGATCTAGCATAGCAAAGAATAATCGTTACGGGGTAAACCCTTATTTCAACTCTATTGAACTCTTAGAACATGAAGAAGGGAAATATTACCTGAAATGCTTCATAACCTCTTACTTATAGTTGTCGTGTACCACACAACCATGAATAATACATTAATCGATGGGGTGTGTTGGTCTCTAAGGAGATAACAACCTAATGCTCTGACACCAACTTTATCACGATCCAAGCCTAGGTTCTAGACGTGACACAATGAATGGAAAATCTAAAGGGACCCCATGAAAGTCTCTTAACATATCATTACACATCCTCCTTGGTCACAAAAGCAATAAAATACAACAAGAGGCAGTAAATAGGGAAAAATGGGGCTAAGAGACAATTTTCATATCATAAACATCAAGAGTCAAGAGAGAGTCCAAGCTCATAGCATAATACAAATATGTCCAACAACACCTCTTAAACTTAGATACTTAGCATAGCATGGACAAAGACAAGCTACTAGGCTCACCCTCATAGTCAATATTTAAAAGAAGCATAGTCCTAGAATATAGTATGAGATCATAATCATCGTCCCTGAAATGGAAGACTCACCAAAGAGCTTGAGAGATGTCGTGCTAGCTAAGTGAAAGAGGCATAGAGTATACATTAGTATGTTTGAATGTAATAAGTATGTAGGATGCAATGCAACCAGAGATAAGCATCATAACCAAAATGCATAATAGTAGGCAACAAACAACATATTAGTAGTGTGGAATTTATGATCAATGCTCAAGTATAACAGTCCTACGTAGAATATAATAAGGTGTAAGAAGAGACCAACATATAAGAATCGTAGGTTACCAAGTTCCAAACCCCTTTGTTTGGTTGGTGGATCATCTCACACCACCACCCCTGGTGACCGAGGTACAAATCCCCCAACATGGTTATCAAGCTACGAACCCCTTGATTCGTTGGTTTATACTTACACCCTGCCACACCTGGTGATTAAAGTACTAATCCCTCAATTCAGTTATCAAGGCACTAACCTCTTGATTGACTATCAAGGTACAAACCCCTCGACATTGTTACTTAGGCTCTTGTCCTCCCGAGTCGGGCATGGTCACATTCAAACACTATATAGAAGTATATCATAAACATATATTCCTTTCATTATCATATAGTTATTCAACTCATACGACATGCATTAGACCTTTAATTCCTCCAAAGCACATTGACTGGACATTTTATCAAACACTTGGCAGGTGTGTAGTACTGGAATAAAATCATGCAATTGAAGAGTGTAATCACGCTAGCAAATTCAATGTAAAACCATCACTAGATACTTGGTAACACCGTCAAGAAATATACATCAAATCTCACAATAGATCTTACATAAATAGCTTAAAACATGATAAATCAACCATAATTTCATGAAACCCCACCACAGTGTGCAGTGAAATTCATAATAAGTAAGACCCATGAGTAAATCAACTTTAAATCATGCAGATTTAGGTAAAAGGAAGTTTGGGCATCATGGGTGAAAGGAACCCATGAAAGAAACTCACATATATTAGCTTTGGAGAATTCTTGAAGAAGATTCGAGATGGAGACTTGAAGTTTGAGTGAGAACTTTAGAATCTGGATGAGTTTTAAGGCATGAAATTTGGTGATGAAATATTGTCTAAGTGTTTGAGAGAGTATTTGGGAATGTATTGAATGTTATGAGCGTGAAATTAGGCTAAGTATAGGCATTTTCATGCATTGGAATACTTAGGTCCAAGAACCAAAAGCCTTGGACCCGACAAGAAAAATAGTGCACAAAATACACTATAGAACATCCTTGGCACATCGCGTTAAGGCTATGGATCGTCTTTAGAAATCACATTTTTGTGATTTTCAAATTTTGCTATAGCTGCTCTTATATCGTGGTTAGACCCACTTCTCACTTAATTTGACTCCTTAAGCAAAAATATGAATTCGAATTTTTGATATCGTGCATAGATTATGAGAGATATAGAAATTACGATTCTGACCACTTCCGAAGCATATTTTTAGGTACATTTGTGTGGTCATTTCATTGGTCCAATTAGTAACTCTTAGCAGGTTCTAATGTTTACCACCATCAGAAAACATGCAAAAAAAGAGAGAGATAGTTACTACATTCATATAAACCTTCCAAGAATTATGAATTATCCAGTTTTACGTTGTTAGTTCTTCATGGTTCCCACAATCCTAGTTGTGGATTTAGCTACTAATGCTATGTGTAGGTGAAGAGATTATGAATTGATAAGACATAATTAAATACTTGCACAATAGATTAAAGAACAAACAATTCAATATCAATAAGAATCAGAAGCTTTAAGATCAAATTCAATTATAAGTGTTCTCAAAGACTCTCTCACAATTTTCACTCTCAAAATATTGAGTTCTCTAAGTACTAACCTAAAACTAATCAAAAGTTGTAAGGTCCTATGAAAAATAACCTAAAATACCTATTTATAATATTTACAATTCAAATCCTAAATGACTTAGGAGAACTGGTCGGCATGCCTTACAAAAGCACTTTACGGCTTATATTGAAGTTTACAGCCCGTAATCGAGGTCTCATACAATGTTGATGGAAAATAGAACTTCTTCTTTATGACACCCCTTTATAACTCGTAATATGGTTTACGACCTATAAAAGGGGTTTAGTCTAATGAACTTGAGAAAGTCTTCATTCTTTGAGGATCAACAGCATGAAACCTCTTCTACGGCTCATTTGCATGTTCGTAGAATTAACTTTAGAATCTTGGCTCCTCACTTGAATTCCTAATAAACTAGTCTACAGCTCGTAGAATAGTGTACCACCCATAAGGTGTCTTGTACAATAGTAAATCGGCAAAACTGGTAACATTCCCCAAAATCATTGCCAACTTACAATCCTGTAAAGATAAACACAAAAAACACATATAATCCAAAAACATCGCATTGAAAACACAGAACATACAAAGTTTTAAGCATCAAAAGTGTTATATCTTGAAATCACATCATGAACCTCCAACAATGATTGATGAGTGTTAGGGAGTACTCCCTAAGGTTCAACAACCCCTGAAAGTATGTTCCTCACATGGTCATTGACCCTCGTGCAAGGGTGCACAAGTTTTTGTCAGGAGTATCTGACTTGATCAATGAAGAATGTCGCACCGCCATGCTCAAAGGATATATTAACTTGTCTCAGTCATGACTTATGCCGAACAACTCGAAGGAGAGAATCTTAGAAAGAAGAGTAGTAGAGCCCAAGAGAGCTCGATATGATGGCAGTTTCCAACCTATTAAGGCCATAAATTCTAAGGCCAAGGATCCTCCAATACCCAAGGTCAAATATTTTCTAATGATAGGTTACCCAACCCTAGAGATCAAGTTCATAATAGTGGCTAAGTAATTCCTAGGTGTGAAAGGTATGGTAAAAATCATGGTAGTAGGTACTACAAGTACATGGGTGCTTGCTTCGGGTATGGAAAAATGGGCTACAAGATCGTAGATTATCAAAATAAATGGAGAGATAGCCATCCTCAAGGGCAAGGTGCTCATGGTGACCAAAGGGCACAAGGTGTCCAAGAAGGAGGTTCTACCCTTTTATGTTCTTCAAGGGAACCATGGCATGTATGAGGCACCCGATGTTCACCTAGTTTGACCTACTATCAAAACCATATGACAAGAGCATCTTTTTATATTAAAAGTCATGGACTTAGGAAAACGTCAAAAAAGAATGAATGTTTATGTTTGGCTTAAGAAGGGTTAGTAACTATTGTCTAAATTGTATCCAACCCTACCCCTTAGCCTATACTACAAGCCTAAATAGCCCTTTGAGATTTCCAACAGATTGAAAGTGAGCCAATGTTGATTGGAAATAAAGGCAAGCCTATGGTGTGGCATTTGTGTACACGATATGTTCTTTTGTTGAGTATGAGTGTTTGACTCCTTGTCCCTTGCTCATTGTAATACATGTGTATGTTTTGGGGACTTGTTTCTTTTTGTGATAACATGAAAATTGATATGGATTGGTGATATGGATGCTTTTCTAAGTTTGAGTCAAGTCAAACTTGTTAGTTGAGTAGTAGTTTGAGTCACGACTTGAGAATTTGTGTTGTCACTTGGTCATCCCTAGAAATTATGCTTTAAATTGAAAAATATTCTTTTGAAATAAGAGGAGTTACTTGATAGGCATCCGCTTACTTGTGCTAATTGTTGGTACCAACCATTGTCATAGTCATGATCTTGTTTGTTGTAAAAGTGAAGTGGGATTGTGTGCTCAAATTGCTAGCCTATCGAGTTTGGTTTTATTTGCTTCAGGACAAGCAAAGCTTTAAGTTAGGAGTATTAATGAGTGTCTGGCTTGCGCTCACTTCTTGCTCTTTTCTTATAATTTTTTATTGTTAATCCCATAACTTGAGTTAAATGGTATATGTTATAGGTACTTATGATTTAGATTTTGCTTAGCTAAGGAGAATTGCATATCGGAGCTAAATTGGAGCCAAAAGGAGATTAAATACACAAAAATGGTACTTGGCAATAGATACACTCTGTGAACACAACCTTTAAGCCCGCGAACACATTATTCCTGGGTGCAAAGATGAAGCTTAATGAGACATAACCTCCATGACTGTGAAATTCTGAGCGCAATTGCTGAATGTTGTAGAGACCAGCGGTAGGGAAGCTTTGGAAATTAACCATTTTCAGTCCCAAATTCACAATATACATGCACTACTAACTCCCATTCTTCAAAGATTGGGATAATCATCAATATAAGAATGTTCATACATCTCTTGAAGAAGAAGAAGAACTCACCTTAGTGTAGATTTTAGTTTAGGGTGAGGATTTGGGAGTAAATTTTCTACAGTGGATTAAAGAGTGTAGGCTTCAATATTATTATCGTTCATTCAAGCTTTCTTTCATTGTTCTTGAATTCTAAATTTGTAGATTTAATTAAAGCTTGGTTATTTATTAATATATGGGTCTTGGTTATTTCTCTTTCTTTCATGCTTAGCCGATGATTTACTAGCAAAATAGAGAGGGTTTCTCCCAAATTGCTTGAATTGATTTATGGGTTATTGTATATCTTTTTATATAAATTAGATTTGAGGTAGGTCCTTAATTCTAGTTTAGTTCTTCAGTTATTGCTTTAGCGGATGTAGTTGAGGGGGAAGATTGCATGATAGTCATGGGTTTATAAGTTAAGATCCTCAGAAAGGACTTAACAGCTAAGGTCTTAGGTGTTTTACTTTTTGGTGTTCAAGCCAGGCATGTCTTGAGCATCCCACATGAGAGGCTATAGTTGGCTCTTGCGATACGTTAGTCCCCTAGCCAGGGTGAATTACAAGCAACCTAGCCCACCCAGAGGGTTAATTTGATGCTAAGTGTGACAGATCGATTGAGTTTTGGTTGATTCATATATCCCATATCGTTGCTCCCTTGCTTGATCAATACTTACCCAATTGTTTGTAGAAGTAGTTGTTAGCTTAGTTTTCCCCTGATTTAGTTTGAATTCTTGTTTGGTACTTACTAGTCAAAATCTAGTAGTCGTAAGTCCTTGCTCTGCTCATTCGCCGACCCATTATTCCTTGTTGGATTCCACCCCGACTTCAGGGGTTGGTAATACGATATGACGACTACCCCTTCTACCTTTGAGTGGTAGAATCGAGCGACATCATTCACCTGGTCTCACATGTCGGTTAAGCTCTTCTCCAACAATTTTATGACTCTACTATATGATACCTTTGTTCATGATTTTTAATACATTGATTATCTTCCACATTAAGCGATATTCCTTGTGCATACTTAAGGTCACACCTATGTACGTTTCATCCATGTATATTCATATGTTATATTAATGGATGATGGCATTACAATTTCATACCTCTATTGCATCTCACATACTTAGCAAATTCTAACATACTAATGCATATTTTTCCTACATGATTTAACCATGTAGGGATAGATACTCGTCAATCGTCTCGTGTCTAGTTTTGCAGCACTCAAGACTAGCGCTTTAGTTTTGCTGAGCTCTTAGATCGGGACTCTACCATTTTTTCTCTACCTTATATTTTCTTTTGAGACAATGTATATATTGCCCTTTAGATGCTTTTACTTTCTATGTTTCTAAACATTGAAGTCTTTTCTATTTGATGAAAACCAACTATTACCGGTTCTGTCCATCAATGTTTAAGTCGGTATGATTTATTAAAAAATGTTTGTGTTTTCTTTTAGGAGTTGCTTCATTGTCATAGTATGGTCCCATAGACACTTTCCCCATCATTTTTATTCTACAAAGTTCTAGCTAATGTCTATGAATGCTTAGGATATTAAATATGGCTTGTGTGAGGTGCCTTCGGGTATCTCTTTGCCATATGAAAACTAGGCGCTAGGTCAGGTTATTACAATTCCGTAATTGGCTTACTTGTAGGTGGGATCTAACAGGTACCATTATGACTAGAATCGATTCATGACAAGTTAGTATTAGAGCTAGACTCGCTAGTCTTAGTTGTATAAAGCTACCGTCTAGTAAAGTCCTGCAGATGGGTACGTAGACGTCTGTAGCTTTTCTCCAGGAGGTTACGGGATATTTAGAAAACTTCTTATTTTGTTGATTCTTATTGACCAACATTGTCAATGGCCCATCTATTCCTGGGAATTTGACTTTGTTCATTTGTCACAGAGATGGCATATAAGGAATAGATTCAGGGCAAAGGTAGGGATGTAGCATTAGTCCAAGATAGGAAGAAGCCTCCAGAGCCCATCGAGTAGAAATTGGGTGCCCTAGCTCCCCCACAGCCGAAGGCACTAGCTCGCCTAGCAACTTTCATAGTCACACCAGAGGTGCACCTAGACCATCAACTACTACTGACATTAGGAGCTTTTTCGGTCTAGCTGGGTACTATAGAAGGTCTATTGAAGGGTTCTCCTCTATTTCATCACCATTGACAAAGTCTGTGTGGATGGATGAATATGAGAAAATATTACAAACCATGACAGATCGATTAACTTCTGCACCAATCTTGACATTGTCGGGGGGTACCGAAGGGTTTGTTGTGTGTTGTGATGCCTTACAAGTTGGTTTGGGTTATGGTTTGATGCAACTATAAGGACTAGACATTGTACGACATTAATAGATCTTGGAATTTGGTTCTGGAATGTTTTGGACCAAGGTGCCACTCCATGAAAGCCTTCATGGTCTGTGTGGGGCTATATGGACCATGTGGAGCCTCCATGGAGTGACCTTGGCCTTGTGTAGGGTGTGTGGGCTTTACCATGGAGTTTTGACTAAGGCATGCCACGCATAGACCTTATAAGTGCCTTGTGAGGCTTCACGGATCTTGTGGTCGATCGTGTGGTAGCTTAGCCTTACAATTACACAATTTTGAAGCCAAGACATGTCACACAGATGTTCTCGCGGACATATGACCCTTCACGGTCCATGAGGTCCCCCATATAGGTGTCAGACTTAAAAATGTCTAAGTATTAGATCACCCTCTTAGAATTTTTTTGTGAAGGATTTTTCTAAGTGGAGTGGGACGGTGGAGTCCATATGCCATGGTTACAATACCCCTCATATGCTTCAGAATGCCCGATAATTATAATTTCCTTATATCTTAAAATTCATGCGTAATTTCAAAAATCCAACTTCATATTCTCGATCAGGGGCAAATTGAGTGGGAAATGGGTATAATTAGGATTTTAGAAGACCCATAGCAAAAAATAATTTTCATTAATTTTTGGAATTCTAGTGTGTGTCCGTGGCCAGGTTGCGACGCAGCCTGGGTACGTGCTAGTGTAATTTGATCTCTGTGTCTGGTTTGTTCACGCCAAGGGTATGGACCATTGTAATATTTTCCTTTATTTTCTTATTTCGTCCAAGGGCATTGGCGTAATAGACCTATGTCCATTTAAACATGAAATCTTCTATACTTAGCCATTTTTCAACTCTATAACTCACAAAACCCTCTCTAAAACCTCTCCAAGACTCTATGAATTCTCTCGTTTGAATGTAAGTACTTCAAGTTTAACTTTGGAACTCAATGACAAATTTCAAGATCTAACTCTACTTCAAGTCAACTCAAGAAATTCAAGGTTTAAGATATGTGGGTCTTCATCCATGGCTCCTTTCATCCATGGACCGCAACCTTCTCTTTTTATGAAAATTGTGTGGTTTCAAGTTGTATTACCTATGAGTATCTTTTATTATGAAATATGAACAACAATTATGTTGGGTTTTATCAAGTATTGATTGATTATGCATGAATGTCTATTTCAAGCTTATTCCATGAATTGGTTTTGTCTATTGAGCCTATGCATGATTTGAGCTATGAAACCATGAAATATTATGAACTTTTGTGATCGATTTTAAGATACCCTAAATGAGGGCTTTATTAAAATATTGGTGGGTTGATTTGCATGGAGTTTACTCATTTTTTTTATTGTTGAATTACATGATTTTTAATAAGTGTCATGAACCCATCATTTGTTTGATAAATACATGACAAGAATTCTCAAATGTTGATGAACTATTACATGATTTACAAGTCTAGTGACTTCATGATGATAAAGGTCTTTGAAGCATGTATTCAATTCATGAAAAGTATCTACGATTTTACAAGTATCAAGTTGAGCTCTATTTCACGATTTTTAACTCTTGTGAGTCATTCATGTTAAAGCAAGGGTTCATATATGATTATGATCTACTCTCATGTTAAATTTAGGGTCACTAGTAGAGGTCAATCATGTTTACGAGATACTCATGTCTCTTACAAGTTACTCATGATATTATTAAAGTATTATTATTTCAAGTATTCCATGAGGTTTGAGTTAGCGCCGACTGAGGCTTAAGATGGGGGATCAACTCAACGGGTCCTTATGTAAAGTCTTTAATCTCTAATTTATGTGCTATAATAGGATTGTGATTATTATCCTTGCTATGCTAGCGGATACATCTTGTTCATGTTATCAAGTCTGGTTTACCATGGCAAGTAGACCACACTTCGCTGGGGGTATCATGTCCGATCACCTGAACCGAGGGGGAGTAAGGCCTCAGAGTCCAAGTTCTAGCTGCTTGGTTTATGTCAATTGAGGTCTCATCCCACATATGTAGGCTATATTATGCAAGTAGAATGATTTACTAGCATGTTTTATTACAAGCAGTGATCATGCATCTCATATTGAGATTATATATCCATTAATTATGATTATGCATTTTGAATATATTGTTTTATCCTTTGTTGCATTACACCCAGCATACTTAGTATATTCAAAAGTACTAATGCATACTTTATGCCTACATGATATTACCATGTAGGGACAGGAGCTCCTTTTGATCATCCTCCTCGACGTGGCTAGTTCGATAGTTCGGAGAAAGCATTGGTAAGTCCACAATTCCAAGGACAATATCTAAGTTACTCTTGCTATGTTGAGACTTCTTTATGTTGAAAACTTGTTATATGAGGGTGAGCCCAGGAAGTTTCTTCTCCCCCACTCCATTATGAATAAGAGGTGTTTTTGGATACTATGATTTGTATATGCTAGGAGCTTGACACTTTTATTCTATTATGAATATCAAAGACTTCCCTTAGTCTCGCTTCCCTTTTTAATTATATCCCTTGTTAATGTTTATTTTGCTTTCGCGACTAAGGATATGTGAATGATATGTTAAAAGGCTTGTTTGGGGTCCATCCAGGTTCCTCTTTTGCCGTGTCACGTCTAGGCCCTAGGCTTGAGTCATGGCAATCTTAGTGTTAGAGCACTAGGTTGTTAATAGTCCTAAAAAATCTAAAAAATGCACCTCTTAAGTGGGGCCTCCTATAGGGGATATTAACACAATTACTATTATATTTTCTCAATTTAACA
>JAOTQR010134172.1:0-21544 GCA_025774065.1 Solanum ossicruentum | reverse complement strand
ATAATACACTATAAATACTTATAAATCAATACATATATATATATATATATATATATATATATATATATATATATATATATATATATCCACAATAGAGTATTGAATTTAAAGCTTATTCTGAATATAGAATCATTTAGTATAACCTTAGCATATAAAGGATGGCTTGATCTTAGCGTAAAAGATAATAGAGTTGTGACAATATTCAACAACCGAATATTATTTGCAAAAATAACCTTATTATTTTGTCATGACCCAAGCCTAGGGCATGACGTGACATGCCAAATAGGAACCCAAAAGGATCCAAACAATCCTCTTAGCATATCACTCACACATCCTTGGTCGCAGAACTAAAGTAAACAATAACAAGAGCCAACCTCAAGCATAAGTACATTATAATTTCCAACAACACCTCTGACATGGAATGGAGTGGGGCCGAAGATACTTTCTGGGTTCACCCTTATAGTAACAAATGTTCGACATTAAGAAGTCTCAAAATAACAAGAGTAGTAAAGATAGTGTCCTCGGACTTGAGGACTCACCAAAGTTTGCTTCAAAAAATCATCCTAGCCACGTGGAGGATGATCAAATGGTGCTCCGATCCCTACATCGTAATATCATGTAGACATAGAGTATACGTTCGAACATTTAAAATATACTAAATATATAGGATGGAATGCAACAATACATAAGCCAATATGTCAAAATGCGTAAAATAAGCAATAGATAAGAGTAATTTCAATATGGCGTGCATGATCAATGCTTGAAGTGAAACATGTTTGTAAATCATTCAACTTGCATAGAACATAATACATGTGTGGCAAGATACCCTAACCAACAAGAGTAAGACCAAATGAGCTACAACTTGGAATCTTGATGATTACCCCTCATCGGTAAAGAGGTGGTCTACTTGCCAAGGTAAACTATACTACACCTTATGGGAGCCCATCCCATTTCGAAAAAGTAATCCCCTTTATGGGAATTGTTCACACTCCAATAGGAAAGCAGTGTCGTCAGCAATTGACCTAACCAAAGGTTAGAACCGAATCCACAGGGAATACAGTACTTGACTGTAAGGCTTCACTATCAATCATTTCAAGTATCTATAGCAAAAATCTCTAAAAGGGGAGATTTTTGTGATTCAAGAACAAAAATAAATAAACACTATACTGTGAAGCAAGAAAACATTTAGTTTTAGGGATAACATGGGAATTGTGTTCCCCATGGTTCGCTGACTCGATTAACCTAGATAGCATAACTACAATTACAAATTCTCATGCACGATGGTAACTTAGGTTCTTCAAACCCTTTTATAAAGGTGAAGGTCAAATTTCACCATGACGCAGCAAAAATGGCGTGCCAATTAACCATTACCTATTGTCTCTGTCAACCTCCCCTTGGTCAAGTTTGGTTGATTTGACGAGAACACATCAATCGAATTCTGTCATCTATTTCTCGTTTCCTATTCATCACTACCTTGGTCGGGATCGTGATATAGACGGGGTTTGGTGTTGGGCACTACCAAAAAACAATCATAATGAAGAGAAATAGATAATACATGCAAAACCCCAATCATATAAATGCACAAACCTAGGTCATCTCAAGTCAAATACCCATGGTTCCCACAATCCCAAGACGTGGGTGCTTAGCTACTGATGGTTGAGGCAAAACCAACAAAAATGCAAATGCTACACATAGTTGAGAATTTCACCCAAAGCAATGAAGAGTGAAGACACCATAAGTTGCAAACCATAAGCTTGATAGATTGACAATGAGTACAAAGCAAGATTTGCAATCCCCAAAAGTGGGTTTTCCAAGAGAAAAATGAAGAACTTTGCTAAAACCCTAAAATATTCTTGAGAGAATATTCAAAGACACATTCAATGTCTCCAAACAGGAATCCCCAAATAAAACCTAACTTAAAATATTTATAGTAGTTACAAGGTTAACCATAAAAATTACACAAAAAAGACAGTTGGCAGCTGGTACGCCTCGCAGGTGCCTATGACCTAGGAGTCGTAATCGTGGTCTCATATCAAGTTCTTGGTATCTCATCCTCAATTGGTATGTCCCACTGGTATGAGTTGTTGCTTGAGCTACGACTCGTATGTTCCTCTCGTAGTCCACGCCTTCATTTTGTGATCCAAAGTTTGGGCTCTCTATTTCCTGCTACGAGTACACCTATATGGAGTCATAGTGAGACTTATGACTCGTATGATGGCCTCATAGGGTTGACCTCTACTTAGCAGATTTATGATTTTCTGGTCTCTATTTCTATTGTGATAACACCCTATGACTCGTAGCTTGAACTACAGCTCGTAGGTGAAATCGTATGTGCTATACTTTAGCAAAATCTGTAATTTTTCTCTGAAATCATGCCAACCTAGCTTTTCTAAAAGAAAAACGCAAAAATACATAAAAACCATAGAAAGTCGCATTAAGAACTCACAAAATCCCTTATTTTAGGCATCAAATATATTGTATTTTGATAGCACATCAACACCCTCTAGCTAGAATTGTTGCTTGTCTTCAAGAAATGACTCAATCAACACAGACAATGAGAAATACGTAGCAGCTCTACTAATGGCATATACATCGTTCACTCTAATCCAGGTACCCAACTATCATTTTCTAAACCAGATTGTAAAGGTACTAAGAACAACAAAAACATGATGATGAATCTGGAAGCCCAACTATGATAATCTAAGGAGCATCAACCATCCAGAATCATTAGTATATCCATATGCTAATCAAGTAGTGCAAATGCCCTCACAGAAAAAAAGTCCCTTTACTCACTCAAAAGCATTTAGAATTCAGGGATTATGGAAGCATTTTCACACTTACAAATGAAATTCATGTAAAATGACTAACATCATAGGCTTGTCTCTATACTCATCTTTCGGCTTGGTAACAAAGAGAATTTGGATCGCTTTAGGACTTAAGGGCTTGTAACATAGGTTCAAGGGGATTTGTTATGGCATTTTAGGCAAGTAGTGACTAAAGGCTATACTTAAATTATGTTTACCAACATTTTAGCCTTCATAACCTAACCATGTTTACTAAATCTACCCTTATTCTCCTGCTTCAAGCTTTCCCTGGGTGCTTTCTTTCTCTTTCTCCACTGTGCCTCAATCTTGAACTCTTTCTGTGCTAATATTTTCAACTCAAGACACTTTTCTTTTCTTTTTATTTACCCGGCTCATAATTATTCATTTTTTTCCTTCTTTCCCAGCTAACCACCTTATGTTTGTTACTTTACCACATTAAAGGTAACCCTCAACTTAGGATTTTTTCTTGAGGTAAAGTACACAATATTGATGCCTCAAACCAGGGCCACCCATTGTAGCAACCCTCAACTTAGGCTTTTAGCCTCAACCAGGGTTCACATGTTTAAGGATAGACTAGGGTTAATATCAAGGTATTTCATCAAACAAAGTTAAGTTAGCAAAGTGTAAAGAAAGAATGAGTAAATAAGAAGCTCAAAATTTTGGAACAAGGGATTCACTAGCTCATTTGGTAGGTCATTTAGGAAAAAATTGGGTTCACTAAAAGAACAAAGGCCTAAGATCCTTTCAAAATCAACCACATCACCAAACCAATTTTAGAGTAAGAAGGAAAGTTCTGAGTCCATACATGAGGCATAAATGCAGCAAAATAGGCTCACAACACACGCATCATTCTAACACACAATCAAGTATAGACTCACAGGTCCTGCTTCCAACCTCAACTTACCTTCACATTATCAGAACAAACATTGCCAAATACTAAGTGTATGAATGCATCAATAACCACAATCTCAAAAATTTTGATGGTACCTAATTTTTCATCGAAATTTAAAAAGAATTTAAAGACTATGTATACACAAACAAATCACACTACTATGTTTCTACAAACTGTCTATACTACCTAAAACATGCCGATTCAACAAAAAATTAAACATCCACAAGGAAAAGAAACACAGCAAGAAAACTTTGGGATCAAAAATAGGGGAAGTTATGGACTTGAGGCTACTCAGACTTCACCTTAATCCAAAACTTCTCACACCCCATCAAAATAGAATACCTTTTCCTTAAAGTAAAGAAAAGAATGAAAAACCAAACACGCTAACATATATATATATATAGACACATACACACATTAAAAACCAAAAACTGACATCCAAAATATAAATAAAAACAACATCCAACATAAAAACATTTAAACAAATCCAACGCCAACATAATAAAAAGATTTTCCAACAAAAGAACAAATTATCCATAAAGAAAAGATAAGAACTGGGGTCAGATTGGTCAAACATCATGGTGCTCAAGCACCGGTATCAATTTGGTCAGCAGGGTCCTGGGTCACCATCTCCTCCTTAGCAGTCTGGGCCACAGTTGTACTTGAGCTACCCTCTCTATATGGGGTTTGTTGCTCTTGATCTCTCTATATGGCCGCCAACAAGATCGACTCCTCAACTACTTCATATGGTATCGACTCCTCCTCTGAGCCTATTGGGTCATTAGGTCTAGGCCTATTCTGGCTCAACTCTGCATCTTCTGTCTCGAAGGGCCTCTTTTTGTGGGCATAAGGGCGGTCACCTAGCCAGTCAAACACCTTATCACCTGTCGGTGCCACCTCTAGCACTATAATAGGGGCTGCTAACATCTACAATAAGTTGGCCTTAAATTTGGCCAACTCCTGTGTCACTTCACTTGTGTCAGCAGGCCAAGAACCCTCAAGCCTCCGCTGTACTCTCATCTAAAAAGCATCGACTCAAGCATCCAGCACTCTAACTCTCTCATCAACCAAATCACGAGCGAATGCCTTTATTCTCTCCTCTAAGTCCTTTACGATCTGGATGACTGACCTGTGCTACTAAAGCCTATAGGCTGGACTCCGCTGTAGCCACTTTGTGTAATAGTGCTTAAAAAGCAATAGCAGAGATAATAGAATCAACCTCTAATATAGATGTTGTTGGTGCTGGAGTACTAGAGAATGGCATCGACCTAATCTCAACAGCTGGCGTAGGCTCTGTAGTGGCTGGAGGATTGTTGGTAGGGTATGGAATTGAATCCTAAGTCTAAAGCTCAATTGGAAATGGATCTGGGATAGCCGAAGGAGTTGCACTAGGTAGGGCCACCGAGATCTCATCAGCCTTTATTAGGCTAGGAGCTAGAGTGTGTGTGGCTTCGATCTAATGGTCTCGATGGGGATCTATAGGAACACCTGTGCAACTGCATAATTGGTGGATCAAAATAGGGAAAGGCAGTAAAGTTTTTGTTTAGGCGGCGGACTCTTAGATCTGCTTGGAGATAATCCGAGCCCAATCTATCTGATAACCAGCTAGAATGTTGGCTAATAACACATCTCGCTCTAAGGTGATCACATTATCCATGAAACTAGGTCGGATATGCCAACCGATAATGGACCACCGAAACATGACCTGGAAAGAGAGGTGGGCTTTCACTATCAGATCTACGTGGTATGTAACCCACGTTGGCTCAAACCCCTTCTTCACATATCAGGCTGGCTATCCATTGTAGCAAATCGATCTTGGCCCCAACATCTTTTTCACTCACAGCTCTCCTCATTTTGTTAATGCAACTATCGTACTTTGAGGTGGATAAAGGCACTCTATAGGTGGGCCCAAACTAAATCCATTGAATAGTATCCTCTGAAATAGGAACTTTTCGACCCTGGACTGGCACCACCTATAACCTTGGTTACTCAATTAGCTTCTTGTTCTTTGGCAACCCTCGACGGAGTGTAGCAAGATAGGCCACATAAAACTCTTGGACCACGTAAGTGGAATACTTGCCCAGCTACTGTGTAGTCCATTGTAGTCCGTGTCTGTTTATCTCTGCATCTAATCCTGGCACCTTATCTGATCCTGAGTCATTCAGCCTAGACTTCTCATGAAATTTTTGCACTAGTTTGCCCTATCCCTTGGGCTCTAACCCCTTATAATATATCTCCTTCATCCATGGGACACGCCATCTGCGGTCAGCTAGGGCCTGTGATTAGACTTCTTCCTGTTGAGGGTGGGAGGTGCTCTCAGACTCAGACTCCGACCATGAATGTGTGAGGGTCATCTATGGTAAGCTGCTCTGAGACCCATCACCATTACTCTGTTGTTCCTCCTTTTCAAACTGGGAGGAACTACTGACCTCTATGGGTGTTTGAGTTATATGTGCCTAGGTCTGAGGTACATTAGCCTCAGGGTCTATTCTGATCCTGTGAACTTCTAGAGACCCCTCAGATCTCTTAGCCTTAGAAGATTCGTCCACCAATCTCCATTGGAATGTTTGGATTGCTCGTTTGTCTTTTGGAGGCATGATATCTGCAAGCCAAACACACAATACAAGTGAGCATCAAGATGTTTGATCAAACAAATCACATAACAAAGAAAAAGAAACATAAACAATTAAGAAAAGAAAATCATTGATATAGTTGCAAGTCTGCAATTACGAGATGCAGGTACGACTTATAGGGAATCCTACGAGTCGTACCCCAGCCTCGTAGTACCAGGGTTTCTGAGAAAAATGCAATCTAAAATCATATATGAGATGCAGTTACGCCTCGTAGGGTGGCCTACGAGTCTTAGTCTGGCCTCATACCTCATTCCAAAGGCATTTTTTTAAACTCCATTTAGACTTACGAGACCTTTATTACGAGTCATAGTAGGTGCTACGAGTCGCAGTTAAGTCTTGTATGAGAAATTTCAAGTAACAACAGGTGACTGGTGCCTGCTACAAGGGGCCACTATGACTCGTAAGATGACCTATGAGTTGTAGGGGGGCATAGTAGCTGAAAACAGAAGGCGCCTATAGTGCCTACTACATTTCTATAAGCCACAAACACCTCAAACAACAACAAAGCATTGACAAGAATCAGTACATCAATGTTGACACAAAGATAGACCTACAAAAACATAATACAATTATAGCAACCATTATCCCCAAAAATCAAAGTCAATCCCACAACACATCATGCAAAACCCAAAAGCAATTGCATTTCCAACATCACACTAGCGATCAACACAACATTCTATAGAGACATAATTAGAATTCATACAATCTCAATTAAGGCTAACAAGATATAACATATTAAAACACATCCATACTTTCTAAATTCCAATTCCGAAGATAATTTTCAAAATTAGAGGGCAAAAATTTAGCTCTACATTCAGAAGATCAATAATTCTCACATCTAGACCACCCACATAAGAATTTCCAAACAAGATTCAATTGAAAGCATATTTCAAAGCACTTAAACCCTAGCCTTCATGTCCAAACCAAAAAATCACCACATGGAATCTTCATGGTCAATCCAAATATACATTTATCTAAAGAATAAAACTCACTGTAGCAGTGCTTTAAAATTAACCATGAAGCTTACCAAATGGTGGAAGTATTGAACTAATGCAGATTAAAGAGAAAAATAAGTTGAATCCTTAGAAAATAGTAGCCTCGCCGTAGTACTCTCTAGAAAAATGACATGGGTAGCAAGGATTTTGATCAGAATAGTGAATGGGGGGAATGATTTGGGGGTTTCCGTCAGTTTTAGGGCTTTAGAAATGAAAATGGGGTCAAATTTTATTTTGTCCCCCTTTTTATAATAAGCATAGTTGCCCTTTTCAAAAAGTTCCAGAGTGGGGCTACAAGACCCCGACTAGGTACCGAACTCGTAGCAGACCCAACACTTCTAAAAATGTAAAATTTATACCTACGCACTACGAACCATATTTACGACTCGTAGGGGACCCTACAAATCATGAGGTTAGCTCGTAATATGTGTGCCAACTTCTAATACTCACTATTTGCCTCTATGAGGCATGACTACGAGTCATAGTGGTGACAACAACTCATAGACCTACTCGTAGGGGTTGCTCCAAGTGCCATTTTCTCACATCTTCAGTTCTTCAATTTCCACCAGCAGACCAAGTCTCAAAACACAACAATCTTCAAAATATTACAACTGCACCAATGTCTTTGAACCTAAAACCAACAAACACCCTACTACCTAAAAACTCAACAACCAAAAACTCAACAACCAAAAACTCAACAACCAAAAACATTTAAAACAGACAGAAAATATTTTGTTGCGAGTGAACAAGATATTGAGAAATTGTCCATACGTAAAATCTGAATTATTGATACACAGACAAACAATTATCAAAGTTTCTTGGGTTGCCTCCCAAGAAGTCACTTGTTTAATGTCGTGGCTCAATTTTGTCATCATCCTTTATCAACTAACATCAAGGCTCCACACTTCACTCTTAAACTCGTCTGGATGTTTCATTGACTGGCGAATGTCGAACACTACCTTTGCATCATTGACCCTAAACAGAAGTTGACTTGAATATGCGAGAGATCTCTTAGTGTCCAGAAATGTTCTTTCAAAAATTATGGGCACCTTGAAATCAACCTTATAATCAAGGATCACAAAATCCGCTGAAAAGATGAATTTATCAACTTTAACAAGAACATCAAGAAGTATTCCCTCCAGATTTTTGATGGTTCGATCCGCTATGAGCAATCACATTCTGGTTAGGGTAGGAGTGCCAAGACCAAACTTTTTAAATACAACAAAATGCATTATATTGATGCTCGCTCCTAGGTCACATAATGCTCTTGCAAACTCAATATCACCAATGGTGCAAGGGATGGTGAATGCACCAGGATCCGCTTGTTTTTGGACAAGGCATTTGGTCATGATTGCACTACATTGTTGAAGATCCTATGAGAACTCTTGGCTCAAAGTGCGTTTCTTTGTCACCAAATCCTTCATATACTTGGCGTACCCAGATATCTTCTCCAAAGTGTCTAGAAGGGGAATGTTGATGGATAGTTGCTTCAACATTGAGAGAGTTTGAATGTTCCCTCCTTTTCCTTTTTCTTAAGCCTTTGAGGAAAAAAGGGAGGAGGCTTTGTAATTGACTTCATTTTTTCATGCTCTCTTACCTCATCTCTTTGCATCCCAATAATCTCCGAACCATCTCCATCAACCATAACTTCACCACAAGACCCTTCTCATCCACTTCATCCACAATCACTGGCATAGGTGGATCTATGGTGCTTTTGACACTCCGAGTCATGACTGCCATGCAATGAGCTTCATTTTAGGATTTTGAATGGTATTGCTTGGTAAGGTGCCTTTTTGGCGTTGGTTCAGTTACGAAGAAACTTGCACAAATTGTTATTCTAGTTGCTTAATCACCACTGAGTGAGACTCTAATATTTGGTTAATACTTGAAATAGCACAAAACAAACATCTTCATCAAAGATTTGATCTTTATATACGGGAGCCTTAGGAGGTTAGTGAGTGACCACTTTGACACTTACTTGGTTTTGCTTCCAGACCAAGTCCATACTTGTGTGAAGTTGAGCAAGTTGCTCCATGATCTCTTCATTGACCTTTTCTTGCTCATTTTTGTTGTTGATTGCACAAGAAGTTTTCATTGCACCTCACTCTCGTTGACTCCATGCTCTATTGGTTTCAACCACTTGCTCCATCCTTGCGGCTATCAATGCAAAAGTTTGATTAAGAAACATGCCTCCCATGATTGTGTCAGTGCAAACTTGACTATTCCCATCAAGTGTCTGATAGAAAATCTCAACCAAGGCATCATCAACAATCTTGTGATCAGGGACCATCCTCAAGCATTTGGTAAATCTCTCCTATGTTGTACTAATAGAGTCCCACAAAAATTTCTCAAAGTTGTTTATTTGATCTTTGAGCTTTAACTTCTTAGATCTTAGGAAATATCTTTCAAGAAATACTCTCTGAAGCTCTGCCCAACTTGGTATTGTACCCGAAGGAAGCTCAGACAACCACATAGCTACATTCCCAGTCAGCGACAATGGAAAAACCTGTAAATCGATGGCATTAAGACAAAGATTTTGAGTCCCCATATGAAAAACCTCGTGGAGATCCTCTGAAGACAGCCCTCTGAATAACCCACAATTTTGGAGAATTTGAAGTAATCCACTTGACACCGAGAATTTAGCATATTCCGCTAATGGAGGCAACACTATAGCACCAGTAATCTCCATAGCCATAGGATTCAAGTGATATTGGTTCCATCCATAAGCGTTTTTGTTGAAGTCCCTAAGTTGTGGTCTGTTAACCCTAGGTGGTGGATTCTCCTCTCTTTCCATATCATCATTCATATTTATTTCTTCCTCAACCGCAATATTCTCATTCACTTGAGTCATTCTTCTAAAGAGTCAATGGATCTCCAAACTGATTGGAGCTAAGGGATTGCCTTGGATCCTTGTGTTGGGCATACAACTTAGTACACCCTGCAATTAAAATCAAACAACAAAAAATAAAACCAAAAGTAAAATACAAGAGAGTTTAGAAATTAATACTTGAACTAACTAATAGTGAAATTAAGTAAAAAGCCTAGCCATATTCCCAGACAACGGTGCCATAATTTCTAATGATGTTCACGCTCTAATAAGAAAGTGATCGCTGTCAGCAATTAACCTAGCTGAATATTAGGGTGGAATCCATAAGGAATACAGGGTTTGACTGCAAGGCTTCACTACCAATAATTTCAAGTATATATAGCTAAAATCTCTAAAAGAGGGGGCTTTTTGTGATTCAATAACAAAAATAAATAAACACTATACTACGATGTAAGAAAATACTCAATTTTAGAGACAACTTGAGAATTATGTTCCTCACGGTTCGTTGACTCGATTAACCTAGATAACATAACTACAATGAGAGATTCACATGCAGGATGGTAACTTAGGTTCTTCCAGCCCTCTTGGGAAATGTGAAGGTCCAATTTCACCATGGCACTTGGTCGGTAACCATGGCATGCCAACTAACATTACCTATTGTCCCAGTCAACCTCCCCTTGGTCAGGTTTGGTTGATTAGATGAGAACATATCAATCGATTCCTGTCATCTATTGCCCTTTTCCTATTCATCACTACCTTGGTCTAGATCGTGATAGTAGGCGGGGTTTCGGGTTGGCCACCACAAAACAACAATCATAATTAAGAGAAATATACAATACATACAAAACCTCAATCATAGAAATACACAAACCTAGGTCATCTCAAGTCAACTACCAATGGTTCCCACAACCCCAACTTGTGGGTGCTTAGCTACTCATGGCTAAGGCAAAACCAACAAAAATGCAAATGATAGATATAGTTGAGACTTTTACCCAAAGCAATAAAGAGTGAAGACACCACATGTTCCAAATCACATGTTTGATAGATTGACAATGATTACAAAGCAAGATTTGTAATCTCCAAAAATGGGTTTTCCAAGAGAAAAAAGAAGAACTTTGCCAAAACCCTAAAATATTCATGACAAGATATTCAAAGGCACATTCAATGTCTCAAAACTAGAATCCCATAATAAAAACCACCTTAAAGTATTTATAGCAGTTACATCTTTAACACTAAAAGTTACACAGAAAATACAGCCGACAGCTGGTATGCCTGGCAGGTATGACTCGTAGGGTGACCTACGAGTTGTAATCGGGGTCTCGTATCAGGTTCTTGGTATCTTGGACTCAACTGGTATGGTCCAATTGTATGAGTCATTGTTTGGGCTACCACTCAATGCTCCTCTAGTAGTCTGAGCCTTTAGTTTTTGATCCAAAGTTTGGGCTCTCTGTTTCCTACTGTGAGTTCACCTATACGAGTCGTAGTAAGACTTACGACTCGTATGATGGCCTCGTAGGGTTAATGTCCACTTAGTATATTTTTTATTTTTTGGTCTCTTTTTATTGCTACGAAAACACCTTACGACTCGTAGCTTGAGTTACGACTTATAGGTGAACTCAAATGTCTTACGCTTCAGCAAAATCTGCAATTTTCCTCCAAAATCATGTCAACCTAACTTTTCTACAAGAACAACATAAAAACACATAAAAACCACAAAAATTCACATTAAGAACTCACAAAATCACTTGTTTTAGGCATCAAATGTGTTGTATTTTGACGAGATATCAGGAACCCATCCCATTTTAGGGTGGATATCATGATAAAGTGCACTAAACGGATCCACTAGTACAGCAAGCGTGAAGTATAATCCTATATTGGTACATAGTTATAGGAAAGAAGTATGGACCCTTGAAGATAGTCCACGCTAACATCCAATCCATTGGTGCTAAGTCTAATCCCACAGAATACTTGAAATAATCATACTTTAATCGTAAAATGAATAGCTTGTAAGAACATGATGTGAGTAGCTCATAAACATGCTTGACCTCTAATGGTGACCTTAACTTGAAACATGAGAGTAGATCATAATCATACATGAACCCTTGCTTAAATACAAATGGCTCACAAGAGGTAAAACTCGTGAAATAGGGCTTAACTTGATACTTGTAACATCATCGATGCTTTTCATGAATTCAATACATACTTCAATGCCTTTAATCATCATATAAATAGATCATCAATAGCTTGAGACTTGACATTTTATCAAACACTTAGTGGGTACCTGATACTAGTTTAAAATCATGCAATTCGTGAGTGAAATAAGATGAGAAAACCTAATGCAAACACCCCAACAACATGTAGTAAAACCCCCATGTAGGTTACCTTGAAATCCATCATCAAATCTCATACTAGATTATAGTTTAATAGCTCAAAACATGCATAGTATCACTAGATATAATCAAAATCATGGTATAAGCTTGAAATAGATGGTCATGCATAATAAATAAACATTTCATAAAACCCCAACATAATTCATGCTCATAATTCATAATAAGAGGTACCCATAGGTAATAAAACTTGAAAGCATGCAATTTTCATAAAAGGAAGATTGGGCTTCATGGGTGAAAGGACCCAATGGATAAAAGTCACATATCTCAAACATAGGTTTTCTTGAGTTGAGATTGAAGGAAACATAGAGCTTGAAGAGAATCCTAGAGTTCCCAAGTTAAGCTTGAAATCCTTGAAATTTGAATGAGATATTTGGTTAAGTCTTGGAGAGGTTGTTATGAGGATTTTGAGTGATATATAGTTGAAAAATGGCTAAGTATAGGTGTTTTCATGCATAAGTCGATATGGGGCTATGAACCCAATGCCCTTGGCCGACACAGAAAATTAAGAGAAAATCTGTACTAGTCTGCATCTGGTCCCCGACGTGGACCCATCGCAGAGGAAAGAGTAACGCTGATCCATGCCTAGTCTGTGTCGCGGCCTAGTCACGGATGCACAATAGAATTTGAAAATTTGTAAAATTTATTTTTCAATACGGGTCCTCTAAAATCCGGATTATACCTATTTCCCACTCAATTTTTTCCCTGATCGAGAATATAAAGTTAGATTTTCAATATCATACATGGATTTTGAGATATACAAAATTACGATTATGGGCATTTTCGAAGCACATTTTAGGGCATTTCAATATCTCTTCCTTGGGAACATTCATCCCAAAATATCAAAGAAATGTGCATAAGAGATGTAATCATGAAGATTTCAGCTGACATAAATACAACAAATGTACTTAAACATCATTTTCAAAAAGTCTCAACATAAATGTCAAAAATCATCATAAGCTTACCATGAACATGAATGCATGTAAAATGACATGAAGGCTGAAACTTATGATTTAAAATCATATAGGAGACTCAAATTAGTATCTTTGGCTTGAGTAGAGTGGAAGAGACTTGCATATCATTTTTCATGTCTGCCTAGGCTTCCCTTGTGGCACTTTCAACTTATTGGTTCCTCCAAAAGGACCTTGACGAAAGCTACATCTTTATTTCTCAACCTCTTCACTTGTCTATCAAAAATTCCACCAGGACCTCCTTATAGGTCAAATTATCTCCTAGACACCCACAATATCCAAGGTCACTATAGCACTTGGGTCGCCTACACACTTCCTCAACATGGACACATGGAAGACCGGATGAACCATATTCATCTACATAGGCAACTCCAACTCATATGCAACCTTACCCACTCTCCACAAAACTTTATAGGGACCCAAAAATCTTGGGCTCAATTTCCCCTTCTTGCCAAAGCCAACCATACCCTTCATGGGTGAGACTTTCAAATAGACCAAATCACCAACCACAAACTCAAGATCTCTTCTCCTCAGATCAGAATTGGACTTTTGTCTACTTTAGGCTATTTTCAATCTCTCCCTTTCAAAGTCACCTTCTTCAAGGCTTCCATGACCGATTCTGGAGCTAGCAAAGTCATTTCCTCCACTTTAAACCACCCAACCTGTGATCTACAATCCCTACCATAAACAGCTTCAAAGGGAGTCATACCAATGCTTGCGTGGTAACTATTATTGTAAGCAAACTCAATGAGTAGAAGATGTTCATCCCAACTACCCTTAAATACCAAAACATAAGCCCTAAGCATATGTTCAAGAGTTTGGATAGTCCTCTCGGCTTAACAATTTGTTTGAGGATGAAAAGTTGAGCTAAGCGTAGCCTTGGTACCGAGATCCCTTTGAAATGACCTCCAAAAGTGAGAAGTGAATTGAGCACCCCTATTCGAAATGATAGACAAGGGCACTTCATACAATCTAACCAACTCATGAATGTACAACTTGGTATAATCTTCAGTACCATAAGTAGTTTTGACCAGTAGTAAGTGAGTCGACTTTGTCATTCTATCCACAACAACCCAAATAGAGTCAAAATGTTTCCTAGTCTTAGGCAAACCAACCACAAAGTCCACATTAATCTCTTCCCACTTTCAAGTAGGAATCTCTATATCTTGGGCTAGGTCACCTGAGTCTTTCACTTGTTGGCAATTTTGACATCCGGATATGAACTTGGCAATGTCTCTCTTCATACCACTCCACTAATACACCTCCCCAAGTCTCTATACATCTATGTAGAAATGGGGTGAATGGGATAGGATGAATTATGGGCCTCCTTCAAGATCAACTCTTTCAAGTCATGCATAATCTACCTTGGTACGTAATGGCACCATCTCCCCCTTGAGATAAAACCTCCACTTTACTATCTCTCACCAAGGCCTTCAATCCTAGCAAGGTAGGGTTAAGATCTTGTTTTGCCTTTATCTCCTCAATCAAGGAAGATTTAGAACCATCAACCACAACTACACCACCATTATCAACTTCACCCAACCTAACCCCCAATCTAAACAACTAGTGAACCTCTCTAGCCACCTCCTTGCCACTATCATCAACATGAGCTAGACTACCCATGGACACTTTACTTAGAGCATCGGCCATAACATTAGCTTCGTCGGGGTGATAATGCACACTCATATAATAATCTTGAAGGAGATCTAGCCACCTTCTTTGTCTCAAGTTAACATCTTTTTGGGTGAGCACATATTGAAGACTCTTACGGTTAGTAAACATATCAACATGAACCCCAGACAAGTAGTGATGCCAAATTTTAAAGCAAATATCACAACCACCAATTTAAGATCACAGGTGGGATAATTCTTCTCATGAACCTTAAGTTGCCTAGAGGCATATGATGTAACCTTACCATTTTGCATGAAACCAGACCCTAAGCCAATTCTTGAGGCATCACAATACACCACAAATCCTTCCAACCCTTCCGGTAGAGATAAGATAAGAGCGGAGACAAGCTTATCTTTCAAAGTTTGGAAACTCTTCTCACATTCATCGATCCACTAGAATTTTTCCTTATTTTGTGTCAACTTAGTCATAGGAGAAGCAATAGAAGAGAAACTATTAACAAACCTCCAGTAATAACCCACCAAACCCAAGAAACTCCTAATATTTGATGAGGTCAAAGGTCTTTCTAATCACCTCCATCTTCTTAGGATCTACCTTAATGCCATCACCCGACACTACATGCCCAAGAAAAGCAACCTCTTTCAACTATAATTCACATTTTTCATATTTAGCATAGAACCTCTCCTCCCTCACGATTTTCAACACACCCTCAAATGATTCACATGATCCTCCTCACTATGGGTATAAATCAAGATATCATCAATAAAAATCACCACAAACAAGTGAAGTTAGGGTTTAAAGACCTTATTCATGATATCTATAAATATAGTTGGTGTGTTAGTCCACACAAAGGAAATAACCACAAACTCAAAGTGCCCATACCTAGTTCGGAAAGTCGGCTTAGGCATGTCACACTCCCTTTCACTTGGTGAAACCCGTACCGAATATCAATCTTAGAAAAGTGACTAGCCCATTGAAGTTAATCAAGAAGGTCATCAATCCTTGGTAAAGGGTATTTCTTCTTAATGGTGACTCTATTAAGTTGTCGGTGAAAAATACACATTCTAAGAGAACAATCCTTTTTCTTCATAAACAACACTAGTGCACCCCAAGGTGACTTACTAGGCCTTATGAAACTCTTTTCGAACAAATCCCTCAATTGTTCCTTTAGCTCCTTCAATTCCGCCGGGGCCATACAATAAGGGGAAAAGAAATGAGTTGTATATTGGGAAGAAGGTCTATACGAAAATCTATTTCCCTTTTGGGAGGAACACCAGGAAGCTCATTGGGAAAGACATCAAGAAACTCATTAACCATCGTAACTAACTCAATTGGAAGGACTTGGTCTCGAAGAGAAGGAAAAGATCATCAACTACCTTTCTTTGATCTCGCTTCCCTGACACAACATCTCTAACCCTCACAAGACGATAGAGGCAACCATTAGAAATCAGTATTTGGGATTTAAGATAAGAAATGAATCTATCCTTGACCACCACATTGTGATTTTCCCACTCAAGGATGGGCTCATTAGGGAATTGGAATTTAACCCTACGGGTCCTACAATCAATAGAAGCATAATATGCATGCAACCAATCCATCCCAAGAATAATGTCAAAATCCATCATACATAATTCAACAAAATCACAAGGCAAGACTTTATGCAATATGAACAGGGGACAATTTCTCTAGACTCTTTTACCAACAATGGACTCACGAATGGGGGTAGACACTTCATAAGGTTCACATAACAATTCGGGACTAACATGAAGCTTTTGGCAACAAAAGGAGTAATATAAGAAAGAGTGGCACCCGGATCTATCAATGCATATGTATCAAAATCAAAAACCTTTAACATACCGGTGATGATATCGAGCACTTCATCCACCCCTTGTCTTCCTTGAAGAGCACAGAAACTATTTTGCCTTGGAGCACCCCTTTGTTGGCCTCCTTCTCCCTTTTGACCCACATTTGCACCTTGGTCTTGTAGACGACCATCTCTACCTTTGTTTTGAGCATGAGGACAACCAATACTCTTGTGACTCATCTCACCACAACTAAAGCAAGCATTAGATTCCTCAAACATGGACTACTGTGATTCTTTTCACACCTTTGGCATCTAGATTTTGTCTTTCCTCTAATTACCACCTTGGAATCTTTGGTTAGTCACCCTATCATTGGAAAACCACTTGGTAGGAGCACTGGATGACCCTTGGCTTTGGACCTTGTTGCCTTATGGTAATCGGGCACCCTTAGACCCTTGGAAAACACCTTTAAAACGAGCACTCTTGGACTCACCACTTCTCCTTTTTCTAAGCTATTCCCCTCTCTAGTTGCTCGGCATATGTCATGAGGCAGGAAAAATCCATATCACCTACTAGCATGGAAGTATGACACTCCTCATTTACCAAGTTGGACACTTCCGACACAAATTTGTTCATCCTTGACCTAGGCTCGACAACCAGTTGTGGAGCATACTTGGAGACTTGGTTGAACTTGAGAGCATACTCCCTCACACTCATGGAACCTTGCTTTAGGTTCATAAATTCCATCATCTTAGCCTCCCTTAGCTCTATAGGAAAGAACTGGTGAGGAATGCGGCTTTGAACTCTTCCCAAGGGATAGCATCATCATTCCCCTTATCCAACTTCTATTGTGTAAACTAAATTTGAGCCACCCCTTTGAGTTGGCAGGCCGCCAACTCTGCCTTTTCCTCTGAATTGACTCCTATGATGGATAGCACCTTGTACACCTTACCTATGAACTATTGGGGATCCTCATCCATCTTGGATCCATAGATCTCCGGTGGGTTCATTCTAGTGAAATCCCTCACCCTAGAAGCCGGAGTGGGAGCATGAGGGGCTTGGTCCCTTGGTTGATTTGGTTGGTCATAGCATGTGTGAAACATTGCAATAGCATCTCAGAACTCATCTTAGACTACCCCTCCACCTTGAGTTGTGGGAGCGGTCGGTCGTTCCTCGAGTATACGGGCTCTCCTTACTCTCCCTCTTGGAATTGGCATGATCTCGAATAGTAAAGATCATTCATTAGGGGAAAAAGCCTTATACTTATATCTAAATCATGATATAGTCCATGAAGAAGTGAAACATTTCCTAAAACGCCTCATAGCCTCCCTTTCATATTTGTAGCGCACTTCACAACCATGAATAAGACTCTAATTGATGCGATGTGTTGGATTTCAAGGACCATTAACAACCTATTGCTCTAATACCAAGTTTGTCATGATCCAAGCCTAGGTCCTATACACGACACAATGAATGGAAACCCAAAGGAACCCAAACAAGCCTCTTAGCATATCAATCACACATCCTTGGTCGCAAAGCAGAGTAAACAATAACAAGAGATATAATAAATAGGGAAGTGAGACTTAGAGAAGTCTTTCATAATCATTAAAACATTAAAGAGTCAAACTCAAGCATAAGTACATCATAATGTCCAACAACACCTCTAACATGGAATGGAGCGGTGGCCAAGACACTTTTCGGACTCACCCTCGTAGTAACAAATGTTTGACATAATAAAGTCTCAAAATAACAGGAGTAGTAAATATAGTGTCCTTGGACTTGAGGACTCACCAAAGTTTGCTGCAAAGGATTGTACTAGCAACGTGGAAGATGGTTATATGGTGCTCCGATCCCTACATGATAATATCATTAAGGTATAGAGTATGTGTTGGTAGTCTGAATGTATCTAAGTATATAAGATGCAACGCAACAAGACATAATCCAATATATTCAAAATGCAAAATAATAAGCAATAAATAAGAGTAATCTCAACATGGCATGCATGATCAATGCTTGAAGTAAACATGCTTATAAATCATTCAGCTTGCATAGAACATAAGACATGTGTGGGAAGAGACCCTAACCGACAAAAGTAAGACCAAGTAAGCTACAACTTGGAATCCTGATGATTACCCCTCATCGGTAAAGAGGTGGTCTACTTTCCAAAGTAAACCATACTTCACCTTATCGGAGCCCGTCCCATTTCAGAGAAGTAACCCCTCTTATGGGAACCCGTCCTATTTCGGGGTGGATTTCATGATAAAGTGCACTAAATAGATCCACTAGGATAGAAAGGGTAAAGTATAATCCTATTTTGGCACATTGGTTGAGGAAAAGAGTACGGACCCTTGAAGACAGTCCATGCCGACATCCAATCTATTGGTGCTAAGTCTAATCCCATAGAATGCTTGAAATAATCATATTTTAATAGTAACATGAATAGATTGTAAAAACATGACTTGAGTAGCTCAGAAACATATTTGACCTCTAATGGTGAGCCTATTTGAAACATGAGAGTAAATCATAATCATACATGAACCCTTACTTAAACAAGAATGGCTCACAAGAGGTAAAAATCTTGGAATAGGCCTTAACTTGATACTTGTAACATCATAGATACTTTTCATGAATTCAATACATACTTAAAAGCCCTTAATCATCTATAGTTAGTTGACTTGTAAATCATGAAATAGATCATCAATAGCTTGAGAATTCTTGACTTGACATTTTATCAAACACTTGGTGGGTTCAAGATATTAGTTCAAAATCATGCCATTCGAGAGTGAAAGAAGATGAGAAAACTTAATACAAACTAACACCAACATGTAGTAAAACCCCATGTATGATACCTTGAAATCTATCATCAAATCTCATAATAGATTATAGTTTCATAACTCAAAGCATGCATAGTCTCAATAGATATAATCAAATCATGGTATAAACTTGAAATAGATGGTCATGCATAATCAATCAACATTTCATATAATGAACAACAAACAAGTAACATTTAGTTCTAAGGGAAGCGGGACTTTGGATTCAAGCAATGGGGATGTGATAGGAAAGATGATTTGCATTAAGCACATAACAAATAAAGTCTAAGGTATGGGTAAGTATGACTCATGCTATGGGGATGTTGTAGGGGCTAAGGGAAGTCATTTATAATTGCATATACATAATAAGAGTCAAGCTCAATACATAAACATCCATATCAAATAACACCTCTAGAACGAATAGAACGAGGGCCAAGAATCTCCCAGGATCACCCTAAAAAGATAAATATCCAAAATAGTAAAGTCTTAATATAAGCATCAAAGTAAAGTAGATATTATCCCCGAAGTGGATGACTTACCAATAGTATGCTTCAAGGATTTAGATAGCCACGTGGAGGAGGAGGATGAATAGGATTTTTGGTCCCAACATGATTAAAGCATGTAGGCAAAAGAAGTATTCATTAGTACTTGGAATATGCTAAGTATGTAGTGTAATGCAACAATGACATAATGCATGATTAACAAGATGCACAATTATAATCAATAGATATAAGAGCAATATGAAAGGTATGATCAATGCTTAAGCTAAAACATGCATGAAGATATTCAAACTTGAATATCATATGTATGTGGGAAGAGACCTTAACCGACATATAAGACCAACAGCTACTTCTTGGAATCTTGGCGTTCACTCCACACTGAAAAAGGAGTGGTCTAATTGCCAAGGTAAACTAAACTTGACCCCATATAATGGGTAACTTGACCTAGTTAGATCCACTAGTAAAAGTCCATTTAGGACAAGTAGCATGAACCTATTGTGGCATATAGTAAAGAGACAAAGACTTTATTTAAGCACCCGTTAGGTTGAGCCCCCACCTTAAGTCTCTTTTGGTGCTAAGTCTAATCCCACGGAATACTTAACATAACCATACATTTGATAATAACTTGAATGGTTTGTAAAAAAAATAAGATAACATGGCATGAGTAGCTCACTCATATACTTGATCCCTACAAATGAGCGTATACCTTATACTAAAAGGTGAAAAATTTCATAAACTTGACCCCTTCTAGCGGTCATTTCTTTATACATGAGGATAGGACTTGTAATATACTTGACCCATTCTAGTGAGCACTAGTTTGTAAATGCGGGTAAACACACTTATCATACTTGACCCCTTCAGATAGACAATATTCATCAATAAGATGGTGGAATATAGTATAAGGATTCAACATCTTACTTACAAATCATAGGAACTTTTCATGAGTTCAATGCATGCTTAGGAGCCCTTAATTTATCATATCACACTTTTCTTACAAAACATATAACAGTCTTTAATCAACATAAGAACCCTTTTCATGTAAATTTAGTCAAACATGGTGGGTATATGTACATATGCTTAAAATCATGCAATTCAAAAGTATAAGACAAGAAGAAAAAAGTATAAGACAAGACAGGAGTAAAATCAATTCATTTGAAAATCATTCAAATTCAACCCACCAACATTGTAGTAGAAACCATAGTTTGGGTATCATGAAAATCATATTAAAAGTTCATAATCTTTCATAGTTTACATAGTTCACATCATGCATATC